>PVJI01005282.1:0-98128 GCA_004026765.1 Micronycteris hirsuta | reverse complement strand
GCTGGCAAGCCTCAAGGCACAAACTCTGAGTGGGGGGTGATCAGAGCTGAATGATAAAGTGGGAAAAAGTTATTAACTGCATATTGGGAAAAATATCCCTCAAGCAATCTATGTCGGAAAGTTTAAGGTCAGAGATACAGTGGAAGTTAAGCAGGCTCCCTTTCCTCTCTAAACCCCACATCCTGCCTTGCCTATGCCTCTTAAAAAAGGAGATTTTGTTTTTCAAAATACACAGTCTCATAAGGGTACTTTGTTTTCCACAATAGATAATGTGTATACTGAAATTTTCCATACTTAATATTTGAAATGCATCAAATATTTAAAGGGATCCTGTAACTATTTTCTCATCCAAGTAATCACTATCTCTTTTATAAGTTCAGTCGTATTTATGCTGAATTCAAAAGTATTCTAGCATATAGAAGCAGCCAAAGGGAAAATAAGTGGAAAAAAAAATTCAAGTATGGTTTGGGGTCTGTTCTTTCAGGGTTACATTATACCTGCGGAGTGAAGAAAGCCTTTTGCTCTTTGTTAAAATGAGTTTTATCATTTTCCTCGCCTTGGCCCATGTTCCCAGCTCCTAGGTGATCTCTAACCATGAGGAAGGGGACTAACTGAAGCCTGAGGCGGAAATGGAACGCATCCTTAGCATGGCACTTCCTCAAGGTTCTCCTAGCTCAAGACCACAGAGAAAATAACACAAGATGGGAGCGACAGAGGGAGGGCAATGGCTCAGGTTCAGGTGAGTCAGGGAGAAGGAGAGTGACAGGAATTTCTCTGGCTGGTACCAAAACAAGCTTAGCCCCAGAGGCTGAGGGTGAAGTGAGGACCCAGAGGCAGATCCCCCGGTGCCAGCAAGTAGGCGGTGCTGCATGTGGCCCCACGGGGATGAGACAAAGATCAAAAGGCTGCCTGAAGCCATTCCACTGTTGGTATTCAGAAGAGATTTGGTGGATTCTTTGATCTGCTGGTTGGCTCTTATATGGGCTGTATTTAGTCTCTAAATTTGGCCTCTGCATGGAAAGACAAATGAGAATGGAGAAATACAGGATGAAAGGTTTAAGAGTGCTGGGTCAGGCTGACTGCGTCCCACAGTGTGAGTTTGTATCTCTGGCCCCCAAGTAAAATTCTTCAAAGACAAGCCCTCTTGCCCAGTATCCCAGGAGAGAGCCTCATTGGGAAACACAAAGGAAGGGGAGGCCTGGCGCTGCGTAGACAAGAAGCTACTGGGGAGTGACTATCTCTGAGGCTGGCCCCTGACCCAGAATTCAGTCACTGAGGGGGAAAAGCTGAGATGCAAACAATAAAGTCAAAAAACTAATTTATTATTCGTCATCAAGAATATTCAAAATAAATATGATTTTACTATCCACAAAATCATTTATAAGAATTAGAACATTTCATTATCACCACAAGCCCTCTTACTACGAAAGGTTAGAGAAAACTACAGAAGAAACATAAATACTTACATTCCTGAAAAGATTTTTTTAAATTTGCATTTAAAGAAGTTTAAAGGGTCACTAAATGTTTATCCCTTGTAGCATAATTTTTAGAAACTCCTAGCACTCCATGGTAGGTAATTAGATAAGTGGTTAAATCAAATAAATAGATTTCCTACCAACTGATATTGACGGTTAGATCAAAACACAAATCAGAAAAAGTGTTTGAAGACAGGCCATGATTCGCTTGACTTACATTTGGAGATTACTGCTGAAGGTCTTTCCAAGCTTATGGACTTCAGCCTGAAAATCAGGAAGGAATAATAGCAAAGGAGAGAAGAAAAAGAGTCTAAAATTAATTAATAGAACAATTTCTTTCCCCACTCCATATCATGGAATAAGAGTTATTCATGCAACAAATGCCAAATACCAACTTTGTGTTTAGAAGAACTTAAAAAGAAAGTATAGACACTATGGGAGAAATTAATCACTAATTGAAACACCAGTAATATTGGTGTTTCACTCAATGAAACGCCAATACACCTGAAATATGCATACATGTTGATGTACAGGGTGAGGGAAAAGTAAGTTTACAGTTGATATAAAAAATAATAGTAAATAATAATACAAGAATAATCTGCGTTTCCCATACTTACAACTGTAAACTTACTTTTTATCCACCCTGTATTTCCAATACAAATGTGACATTAGGGATAACAATTCGATCTCATAAACTTATTGAGTTATCTTTACCCAAACCGAGGGAATCAGTTCTCTTTCTTCTCCTACCTAGTCCCACACAGGCCTAATGATTTATTCCTACATCTGTTCATTTTCCACTGCCCTCACAGAGTCAAGTGGACTGGGGAGCGTGGGCCTCAGCTGAGGAAGCTTGAGCCGAGTCCGTGGATTGATGAGGAAGGCCAGTGGGGGTCAGGGCAGGCATTGCCTGGAAGAACAAGCTGCCCGCCTCTATTAGGAGCCAAGTCCTGCCCCAAGCTTCCTTCCTGCGTCACGAACCTCAGTGGACTGGCCCTGGGGAATAACTCCGGTTTTCCGTTCCTCCGAAGTATGGCCCCCACGGGTGGCAGGTGCTGGGCGAGGGGCGTGCTCCCCACTTCCCGCGGTGGTTGCAGGACCTGGTACAGCCAGCGCAAAACTGCAGACGCCAGAGCGTCTCCAGGGATACAGCTGGGGCAGCGCGGGACGGGCGGGGCAGGGGCGGGATTAGGCTGAACCGGGGTTTGGGATTGGGGCAGCCCCCAGATTCCTCAAGCACGGGGGCGGAGCCTGATGGGGCGGAGCCTGATGGAGGCTGAACCAGGCCTGCAGACCCTGCAGGCTTTTCAAACAAGGCTGCTTTGGAAAGTAAGACCACTTTAAGAAATTAGTTCACTTAACCTCAGAGCCTGGAATTTGCCGCCCTGAAACATTTCCTGCATCATGGCACTGTGTTCTCAATATTTCTCAACATTTCTCTGTTGTCCACAGGACTGATGGAAAAACACTCAGTTTGGCATGTGTGACCTGCCAGACCTGCTGCCACTTCATCCAGCTAGATACGTTTTTCATTCCCCTCATCTTCAGCCTCGTTGGCAGTCTGAGCCGTCTTTTCCCTTTCGTCTCCACAAAAATAAACTAATTTTGAGGCGCAGGGAGCTAAACACTAAAGTTCTCTTTATAGAATCTCCCTGCGACGCCTGTGTGTGCGTGTGTATACACGTACACCAGCCCTTCCCGCAGTCCAGTTCATGGCTTCACAAGGATTCTGCAGGTCTCTAATAACATCCCGGTAAGTTATTTTTTCTAAAGTTAGCCAGAGTTGATCTTTTTATTACTTGCAACTACAGAATACTAATTTACACATTAAGAAAGTATTAGACAATAAAAATGAGATAAAATTTGTTTAAAGAAGCACAAATTAGTAGACAAAGATGATACCAATTTTTTGCCTCGAACATTTTAGAAGATTATAAAATTCAATTAAGAAATTGAGCCCTGGGTGGTGGAGTTCAGTGGATTGAGTGTGGGCCTGCAAAGCAAAGGGTGGCTGGTTTGATTCCCAGTCAGGGCACATGCCTGGGTTGCAGGCCAGGTCGCCAGTAGGGGACACATGAAAGGCAACCACACATTGATGTTTCTCTCCCTCTCTTTCTCCCTCCCTTCCCTTCTCTCTAAAAATAAATAAATAAAACATTAAAAAAAAAAAGAAATTGCATTAAAGATCATACCTAATTACACTTATTTTTCTATCGTTACATAGACATTTGATAAAATTCACTTTAAAAAATGAGGCCAAAATAGTCTATTTATGTAGTGTCAAATGATGATGTGTTTTGACCTTGCTAAAAATATAAAATATTTTTGAAGTTTAAGTATTTTCCATTTGTAGAATAAATCAGGTGGAGAAATCTAGTCAATATTTATTGATCTACATAAACAGTATGTACTACACTAGATATTCTAAGGTAAAACAAAAATCCATTTGCTTATCGATGCCTGCTAGTAATAATTTTTATACTTAATTTAGAGTTGAAAGCCTTTTTACGGATTTTACCAATGTGTATAACACTCTTGTAATTGTCATAAGTGTTTTGCAGTTAAAAAAAGGTAGAGAACTAGCTTTTAGAATTCAATCAAATAAAATCAACCAATAGTTTGCAAAGTGTGCATACCCCAATTGTCCCTTGTTTGCCCAGATGTTGTAAAGGAAAGGATGTGGACAAGGAGAAGCTGCAGGCTGCAGACACGGCCCTCGGGCACACCAGTGTGAGAAAAGAGAGTGTGTGACAGTTGGTGGCCTGGGAAAAAATTTCCCTAAAATTATCAACTATTAAAAAGCCTGAAAATTCTTCAGGATCTACCTTGAAAAGCTAAGCTACTTTGTTTGATAACTAATGTATATTTCCTTGGTGTTACATCTAGATTTAGTTGTTTTCTTCCTTAGTGTGTATAAATCACATTGTTCTTCAATACAAAGTATACAGAGAACCAACTTTTCATTATTTTTCTGACAAACATCAGTTGGTATTAAAATATATTTGCCACCCTTTTTACCATCTTCTTTTGTTTCTTTATGATACAAATCTAGCAGACTGCTAAATCTGCTCATTTTTTAAAATGCCATTTGCATTTGAAATACTGTATGGTTTATTGTTAATGTTACTCATTATTTTGTGCCTCCATACACTGGATAAATCTGCTATGGCAATCTTTTCTACAAGTGGAGACAAATCTTCACAAAATAATATGTTTCAGTAGTTGTCAAATCTCTTGAAACCTTAATTATGTCTGTCCATAATAATAAACATATATATGTATACACTTCTATCCAGCTACTTATATGTACAAAAATATCATATATATATATATATATATAAAGAGGCATATTAGTATTTTTTCAATATAATTCAGAAATAAAGTTTCCAATTTCCAAGGACAAAAATCTAATTGTGTATATGCAAGGGGAATTCTAAATCCATGAACAAAAATATAGAATATAATGATATTTTCAAAGACTGTTATGAATAAGATGACAAATATCACATTTGGTAAAATTCTACTATAACTTCCAGTGCAATCTCACAGGGAAACAACTTATTAAATAAAGGTATAAATAAAAGCTGAATTAGAAATAACAGAGGGAAAAATATGGAGTAGCAGTCCTAAGCACTGAATTTGAAAGTCTAAATCCATCCATCCATCCATCATTTCAGCAGCCAGGTAGTCTGCTAGGGTAGGAATATAAAGATAAGTCATGTTCTTGGTGAACTCACTGAAGTAAAGACAGACACGCTAAAGAGACAACTGTTTCTTTGCTTTTAAGCTTTGTGACCCACCTCCACCAGCACCAGAGAGAACTGGGCTGAAGTCTTTGTCTTCTTAATGGTCTGAGTCCTAGACCACTGCCACAGTCTGTCTTCCCTCCTACTCCTTGATCAATTCTTAATCCTCTCTGCTCCTGACTCAGACTCACAACTCAGATGTGGCTCTTTCTCCTCAGGTACTGACCTCAGGCTTCCCACGCATTTGTACCCCATTAGTTACCTGCCCTCAGCCAGTTTGTAAAACCAGCTATTCCCAAGGAACCTGGTACAGCACAGACCATGTGGCCAATCATCCCAGTCCTGAGGTCAGCCACAGTAGCATGTGACAAGTACTGTAAAGATGACATCACACTGAATGTCTTGAGGAGGGACCATACAGCTGCCTAGGACTGAATGGAAGGAAGTTTGGCAGTCATAAGACTTCACAGAGGGGTTAGTACCTAAAATGTGATTTTGTATCTTGAAAAAATGTATAGGGGTATACCTGTTGTACTAAGAGGAATAGAATGGCAGAAAACCATGGCTTGCTGGATACACATGAATTCTAGAACACAGGGACAGAAAACTGTGGGAGATGGGCCCAGCCCCAAAGCAATATAGCAATATAAAATGTTGAGCTCTAATCATGACAATACAAAATTGAACACATAATAATCCATTTTAATTTAGTATATTCAGGATTATAATTGGAATAGATGTTGCTTTCATAGTATCAGCTATAGTCAAGATGTGAGAGAATTATGAATGACCTTCAAGAAAATTGAAATAAAGTCATAATTTGAAAATAAAAGTAAAAAGCCATCAGTCCTATATGGGTGAAATTGTTTCTTTTCAAGAACATACCACAAAGAAGAGATCCTTAAAGGCACAGAAAGATATCTGATTAGGCTGTTTGAACTGAATAAGGGTTTACCACAAATAAAATCAACTTACTTTATGCACTTAATTTTGCAGTAAATTCGTAGAAGGCATATTTTTGTTAAAAACAGAACCTTGCTGGCTTGAAGATCCCTACCAGTTCCCTAACAACAACAAAAAGTGTGTCTCATTTGAAATAAGACTAGAAAACTCTCCAGGTTACCTCCCTGTATTTAAACATTAAGGCTGAGATGGAGACCTCAGTGCTGTTGAAGATCCAGTAAACCTCCATTGTAAATGTACTCCGTAGTCGTTAAACACGTAAGTTCCAGAAGGGCACACCAGGGTCATACTTCATTGCGCCAACAATACGGTAAAGGAAGAGTAAAATACTTTCAAGAAACTTGACAGCTAAATTGTTTATTTCAGTGTTTCCATTTTCCCCTCTGTCATCTTTTGTTCCAGAGAAAAAAAGTTGAAAATTGTGGTAAAATTGAAGATGTTTTCCAATAGCTTATTCTTGTAAAATATTGATAAAATTCATGATAAAAGTATTTTTCATTTTTTCTCTGTTAGCACCACCCACACTATCTTAGCAGACGATTATTTAATCAAGTAAAGAGCAATGCATATAGTCAATTCATAAGAAGTTGCAGGTACCAAAGAGTGCTATGCATCAGTAAAAGCTGCCCGACATGCGAAATCGCTTGTAAAAGTGTTGCCTCTGAGACTGACGACTTGCGGTTCTAAAGACCCCATTGTATTTTTGGAAAATTGTGCCAGTAATCAAGTCTACTGAAATATAAGTTGCCTAGAAAAAACAATTTCATGACTTATAAAAACTGCATAAGGCGGTGGATGAGGAAGAATTTGCCCAGTGTCCAACAGTAAGTCTCCAGAGAGGTTAGGCCAATGCCAATGGCCAATTCCAGTTAGCCAGCCAGGGACGGCTCCGGAGCCATGTAATCTTGCAGGTGGCCAGAGCGTGGCAGATGCATCTTTTTTTTTTTTTTAATGTTTTTTCTTTGTATCTTTTTCTAAGATTTTATTTATTTATTTTAGAGAGAGGGGAAGGGAGGGAGACAGAGAGGGAGAGAAACAGCAATGTATGGTTGCCTCTCACATGGCCCTCACTGGGGACCCGGCCCGCAACCCAGGCATGTGCCCTGATGGGGAATGGAACCGGGACCCTCTGGTTCCCAGCCCGCGCTCAATCCACTGAGCTACACCAGCCAGGGCCAGATGCATCTTTAAAGCACATCTGACTCCTTTTTCATTCGGGGCTGACTGGTGGACTTTCTATGATTTGCTTTCTACTGTGAAATAAGAAGCTACGCCCCAAGTTAACAGTGAGGATTTGCTGCCTTGTCAAATACAGATTCAAACATAAATTGACAATCTGGTGTGTTCACTAGTCTTTTAGAAATTTTGGATAATGTAAATAAGTTTCTACTTTCTGATTATTTCTTGGTGAACTGGTGAATTACTTGTCTTTCAATTTGCAAAGCTTTAAAGTAGATATGACCTAGTGTTTCCATGAAGACTGCCTTCCCATGAAACTCTGCAGAGCAGCTTGCTTCAGTATCTCTTTCCGTCCCAGTGAGCATTACAGCCATTCGGTTTTTATTCCTCCAACTTAAAAAGACACAGGAATTATCTAAATTAAGATAGGATATTGTGCTTAGAGTCTGAAAAATTCACAAGATTCACAAAATGACATAAATATGTGTGTGTGTGTGTGTGTATGTACACACACATAAATGAATGCACCATATATGAATAGGTAATATATATTTAGAACTAAACTTACCATTGCAGAAATAAAATTTTAAAAGTTTGTATCATTTTAGTTCATAATCTCTTTAAAATAAGAAGCTATAAATAATTATACATATTAACTCACACCTCAGTCTTCTAGGTACTGTATTTTACACTTTGCTAGTCACATTAGCAAAATGATTTTTAGAACAAGGTTTTGACAAATTTCTTTTTAAAAAATTTCGAGTGATAATCTTACAATTTTTTTCAATTCTTTATAACAAGTAAAATCCTAAACTATAAGCTGTTTTAACTTTAAATTGGGCCAATAATACTAGTTATGCCATCACATATCACTTCTAAGTGCTGAAAATATGGTGCTGAACAACACAGCCTGTCTCCAGTCCAATGGGCCTTTGGGGCGTTACGTTCTAGTGGAGAAAATGGGAGACAGTAAATAAGCAAGATGATTTCTGTGATACGAATCAGATAAAAGAAGCTAATAAAATTAGAGCAGTGTGTGCGTGTGTACATGTGTGTGCATTAGAGGATGTTTGTTTAGATTGAATCACAAGAGAAGACCTCCATGGAAAAGTGACACTTGAACCAAAGCCTGAAGGAATGCTCTGATAGAGAAGTTAGGCACTAATATGGGGGAAGAGCATCATTGGTAGATGGAATGGAATGGAACAGGCAAAGCTCCGGAGGTAGGAGCAGAACTGGTACGTTGGCATGTGTCAGACAATTTGGGTGCTTCTCTGTGATTGGCTCCTTTTGGTATCCACACCCTCCCCTTGTGTGTGAGTGATATCTGTGACTTGCTTTTAGCCAATAAATTATGGCAGAAATGAGGGGCTGTCACTTTGTGATTATTTATTGTGATATAAGTCTCTATCTTGCTATCAGAATCACTCTAGTCTTTCTCGCTATGTGTTGCTGGCTTTGTGAAAGCAAACTACCGTTAATCTTACAGCCACAAAGAACCCAATGCTTCCTAAAACCATACCTGTGGGGAAGCAGATGCTTCCTTAGTTGAGAATCCAGATGAGAACACAGCCCTGGCCAACCGCTTGATTGAGGCCTTGGGAGAAGCTAAGCAGAAGATTCAGCTAAGGCCTGACCCACAGAAACAGGGATGATAGATGTGTTGTTAAGTTTTAAGTCATTTGTTACAGAGCACAGAAAACTAGTACGTGCCTCATGGTCAGAATACACCTTTGGCTAGAGGGCAGTGATCCAAGGGGACAGGAAAATGCATGAGATGAGCTAGAAGGGTGACAACGTAGAATCTCAGACCACAGTAAGAAAACTGGATTTTATTATAAGTGTGTTAGAAAGTCATTCGAGAGATTCAATTAAGCAAATGAGTGCCACTCTCTTTTTGACATGTTTAAAAGTTTCCTGACGACTTGTGAAGGATGGGCTCCCGGAGTAGAGGAGACTTCTCAGAAGGCAGGTGCGTTCATTAATGTAGGTGAGAGAATGAGGGGGATTTGATTACAGTAGTATAAAAGGAGTGTGTTGCAAAAGGAGAAGAGTCAAAAAAAGACTTGAAGACAGTCTACCAAATCCTAGACATTTGGATTCAGCAGCTAAAATTGTGGTGATTCCTTTACTGGAAAGGAGAAATCTGAGAGAGGTCAAGTTGGGTTTCTCAGGAGGAACAGAGAGAGAGCAAATCCATGGTGCTATTTTGACATGTTACATTTGAGAAGTCATTGAAATGTTCAGGGAGAGGATGTCAAAGAAGCCATTGAATAAACAGGTCTGGAACTCGGTATTAGTGATATATATTAAGAAATAATTGGAATACTGATTATAGTGAAAACCAGGAATGGGATGAAAACCACAGAGGGAGAAGTGTGAACATATAATTAAAAAATCAGATAAATACATAAACTTTCTTCTGATACCGAAAATAGAGAATTTTGTTTGTCAACATCAAAACCCAGAGGCTACTATCACTATGCCCCACAACATTCATAGTGTCATTTTTAATGTATTCTTAGGATTTGCTTGAAATTTGGAGAGTGGCAGTGATATAGATGTAGTAAAACCAAGTCTCGCTGCAGTCTCCTGGAAGCTCCTACCTGGGGTGGGCTTTCCCCTTTCCCTTCCCCACTGTCCGGCTTCCATTTGACCCACAGATGAGCCCTGGCACAGCCCTTTTACCGTCTGTTGGTCTACTGTCATCCCTTTACTGGTTGTACGCGATCGCTTGCTTCCAGGCTTTCGGCCGTTGTCCATGCTTATTTACGTAGAATTTTAATTTAGTACTTAGAAATGATTACTTCCCTAATAAAATTACTGACTGGGAAACATTTAAGCTACACCCTGTCTTACACTTCAGTTGCACTAATGCTAACTTATGAGAGCCAGTTTAGTATCAGGGATTATAGTGAAAGAGTCAAATAAATTGGTAATAATAAACCAAAGATCTACAAAGGTGTGGTTGCTGAAAGGAAACAGAGATAACCCCATACTGAGTTTTTACTGTAAGATTTCTCACTTCTCAAGAGTGACTCATTTTTTTCTTTGATGAGTGAGAAAAACCAGGAGCTCACCAGTGCCTCAGGCAAGAGAGTTTGAAGGTCTTCTTCGAGACTGAATGAAAGATAATAATCAAAATCTAGGTCACAATAGTATTTATTCTACAGAGAATTGTTTAAACTAATGCTTTAAATTTAAGTCAGGACACATTTTAATATATGATTCATACCATGCCTATCAGATATTCTTAATGACTGCATACATTGTAATCTTGTTTCAAGGATTTTACTTTGAGGAATTTTCTAACATCAAGTAGTACAGCCATTAAATTATCATTACAAAGATATCAAACTTTCTTCATTGCATCTAACTATTTCTCAAGACACAGGTATGTGGTGTGGGTCTGAAAGCCTTAGAAACTTCAATATACCTTTTCAGAGAGAGAGCATGAAAACAAAGGGTTCCTAGTTTGAAAAAAAGTGAAACAGAATGGAAAAAGTGGAAAAAGAAAAAAGGCCTAGTCTGATGCCTGGCAAGGAAAGTTTTACCCTCAGAGAACCAGAAGGAAGACGCTGATAATTATCATCAGCCTGTTAAATCTTGTAATAATTATTAAAAAATATAAGAAATTTTAAAATGAGAAATAGCAAAATTTTCTAAGATGGTGAACAATTGGTGGGGAATAGAAATAATGATCTGTCATGAATACATTTTTATGTGAAAATTAAGCTGTACTGCGTATTATCTACATTTCAATAGTTTCTATTATATGAGGTCTATCCAGAAGGTATCCAGCCATGTAATGTGAAAAATAGATTCATTTATTGAAGAAGACATAAAATACAAGAAACATTGTACATAGGACAGTGATGTCGCAGTCCCCTTCAAAGGAAGCACCTTTAGACCTCACACAGCTCTCCCAATCACCATCAGTTGCCCCACTGTATTTCCTGTTCTCACGATGGTCTGAAATCCCTACCCTTTCAAAGGTGATTTTAGTTTTGCAAAAAGCCAGAAGTTGCAGGGTGCCATATGTGGGCTGTAGAGGAGCTGAGTCACCTGGGCGATTTGATGTTTCACCAAACAACTCTGCAGGAGGCGTGATGCATGAGTAGGCATGTAGTGTTGATGAAGATACCAATCACCAGTTGCCCATAGCTGAAGCCTTCAGAATCACTGGAAGAGTTTCCACGGAGGAATGTTCAAGCTTAACGCAAAATTTCATGCAGATTCATTGCTCTACTCCCTCAGTAATTTTGAATGTGACTGCCACACACTACACATGCTCACTCAAGGGGTGTCTACTGCCCCACCTACTAGTACAGTGAAGTCATCATTGTTCACACATGTGCATTCAAGTCCACTCTCCTTGGCTGCCAGATTACATCAATGTCGTGCAAACCATTCTCCTTATATTAACAATGGTTGGGCTTTTTCTGGACAGGTCTTGTATAACAAACATTTGGTATTTAAGAATATAAAAATGAACTACATTAAAGGTTTATTCTGGAAGCTTCTTTTGTCAATTCATTCATATAGATGATTTTGAACCCTGGCTCCCTGTGAAGAAACATACAGCAGACCACCAGTGAAATTAGTATAAAGTCAAACTGCATCCCCAAAATCTCTGAGAAAGCTGCTCTGCTAATATCCAGAAATTAACAAAAACTAAGAAAAATTGCATTCTTAGGCTAGAGACTCCACATTGCAGGACTATTTGCAAGAAAAAAAAGTAGTTCAAGAGGCAACATAGCATGTTCGAGTTATGTTGGAATTAAGAGTTAGTGTTATGTTAGAACCATAGTTAGCATTTGCCCCATACTCAGCAGTGAGGATGGATGAGGAAGCCACTTCTGATCAGTAAGTACTTGGAAACCAGGAGGATGAGGCATGGCACCTGTAACTGGCTGGAGGTCTGTTGGGAAGAGTAGATTGCACAGAACTTCCAATCAGCTTCCTAATAAAATGATGACTAATGGTCACAAGGAGGTTGGATAGATGTAAGGACTCCCAGTTGCAGCTGAATTTCCTAACTACCAGTAGCTAGATGGAAGCTTTCTAGGCAAATGGAGACATTCTGTCCAAGTTACAATAGAGGACATTCAAGCCCAAAGAGATGAAATGATCACCCAGCTAAAGGTGATAGTAGAGGGACAAGGGCCATCCAAATCTGACAAAGCAGGTCTTTCTTTCCCACACCGCAAGACTGGTAACATGTCATCTCTCCTTTCAGAGGCTGGGTGGAGCATCAAAATGTATAAATAAGCCTACTGCCTTTTCAGCCAACGTGGTCAACTTTCCCCCTGGCTAAACCAGAGTATATCAGAGAGAAGTCATATGGCATCATTGATGGGAGTTTAATTTCTCATGGAGTTGTTAATGAGAAGTGAAATGGACAAAAATCAGAAAAGGAGAGCAAAGGATATAGAAAATCCACAAAGTGACTAACCACAATGTAACTGAACATACATACTAACATGTACGTCTGGTGTAAATCAAAAACCTTCACCACATTCTAAAATCTCAGAGAACCCAAGTGAATCTAGACCTGATAGAATAATTTCTCTGGAACAGTATAACTTGCCAGCCTCTCTCAGAACCTGCCAAAGGTCATATGAAATGGAGGCGCTATTCCCCTTATCACAGAGGGTACAGTTGTAACTAAAAATAAAAATGGCCTTACTGGTGAGGCATTCTCATCCATGAGTCTGCCTTCCTGTCCTGTGCATTGGACAAGTAAGCCAACTGATGGTCTTTAGACTGGGAGAGGAGTGTGACATATTTCTGTACACACACACACACAGACACGCTCCTGAGAAGCAGTCAGCCAGTTCCTTTCTGCTGCGTCGTCATTCAGTCCATGCCAGCACATACACAAGCCAAAGGGCCACCCAGAAGAGTATTTTCCTGAGCTGGCTAACTTTCCCCACTGCCTTTCCTAGGCTAACAGCCTCACTCCAGGTGTATGGGAGCCCATCCTTCTGGATTCTCTTTTCTCTTAACCCCACCTTCCCCATCCCAGATGACCATTGTTCTTTAAAACCATTTCCTCCCATCCATCCAAATGACTGCCTACCCCTATGATCCAGCCTCTCCCTGCAGTTATCAATCATTTTTCTCCTGGCTGTTTCTCCTGATAGCAAGGATGAAGAGGAGTTTTCTAACCCCGAGAGAATGGGGAGAGGGGTTGAGGAAGAGACCTTACCCCCAAAGGCTCTGCCTTATGGTGGAATATCTAAAAATAATCACCCAATACCCCTGCAAAAGTGAATCTTCTGGTGGCTGATCTCCTGTATCTATGAGTATCTATCTCCTTCCTGGATGTTTTAGATGTGAACTCTAGTAAGGGGGGCAGAATTTAAGAGTACAAAAATTGATTATTCCCTCTGAACCATCCATATGTGGGTGTTGCTGTGGGAGTTGAAGTTCTTTTGGTTAAAAATCTCTATACTATGTCGACCTATGAGGATAGTGTTGTGCAACTTGCTATCAACTCTATTAGCAGAAAGAGAGAAAGATCCCGGATTGAATTTACCAGGCAGCTAAGGTAACATTACATACCTATTCAAGACCCCCAGGGACAGGGGCACACGGTCCAAGACACCACTGTGTGTTTCAGACCTCGCACAAAGTCTCCTGAGGAACAGGAGAGAGAAACGGGGTCTGAAATCCAACCTATCTCTATGTCCCTGCCTTGTGCCCCAGCAAGGGTTGCAAGGCCTGGAGACATATTTTGTCACACAAAGTCATTTTTGTTTGGCCAAGCCTTGTGTTAGCGTGGTAGGCTGTTACTACCTTTTCCTGAAATGATCTACCCACAGCAGAGGCCCCCATGGGGAGAGCCAGGGCCCTGCCTCAGCATCACGTCTCTGCTCATTTTAATGTCTGTAAATGAAGACATGAGCTCAACACTGACTTTTCAAAGTGTCTTTAGCACTGGAATCACTTTTTCAAATAAATTTGGATAAACCTGATATCTGAACCAGAGATGCTCTGGTTAAATTCCGGATGGGGTCTGACCGTCCCCCTCCCCCAAACCACAGTTCATTGTGGACTGTCGTTGAAGCATTTCTTTGCTACAGATTACTTTTAATGAGTCATCAGAGTTTGATCCAAGGCAAAATAAATTTCTGCCAGAGGGCTACTCAAAGTTTCTTCCTAAACCACTGTCCAAAGGTACAAACTACGCTGATAATTAATTGTCATTATTGTCATTCATGATTCTCCTCCTCCCTTGATTGTGTTTCTTTTCTAGGGAGACTGAGACTATAAAAATAGTTATCTTGCTTACATGAAGTAGTGGCACTATGCTGAGGATCAAAAAGTCACCATTTATTTCATGACAAGTTATAAATAACACTCTTGGTTCTTTATGATTTCACTAAGTGCCCCTCTTTTACCCTGCAGCTTTGTGCTTCGTTGGGTGCCATGAATGCGTACCCTTACATAAAATGCACGGTGATGATGCTTAAGATGCAGAGGATTCTACTTCAGTTACTCATTATTGCTTTTTTCCTTTCAATCTACTCAAATTCCTTCTCCTAGTTCCATGCTGAGAAATGTGGTACTTAAAAAGAGACTGTCTATCAAGCATTTATTTACCTTTTCAGCCATTTCAAGCCTTCTATTTAAAAACAAATTCCTCTTTTTTTTTCTCTCTCTGGGGTTGTGGTGATTAATTTTACGTGTCAATTTGGTTAGGCCACAGTACCCAGACATTTGGTCAAACACAGTCTATATACTGCTGTTATTTATCAGATGAGATTAATATTTAAATCAGTAGACTTTGAGCAAAGCAAGTGAATGAAAAGACTGGAATCCCCAGAAGATGAATGATTTCTGCCTCCAGACCGCCTTAGTACTGGAGCTGCAATATCAACTCTTCCCTGTGTCTCCAGCCTGCGGGCTGACCTTAGAGAATCTGGACTTTCCCCCATAATCGCAGGAGCCAGATCCTTAAAATAAATCTCTCTCTCTCCTTCTCTCTGTCCGTCTTCATTCTTTCTCCCTCCATACACACACACACGCACACATACACACACACTACAGATTCTTTCTCTAGAGAACCGTAATATGCAGGTTTTAAATTCTGACCCTTGCTTTTATCTAGAAGACCACTTAAAATGCCAATGAAGGCCATGTCCACATTTCTCATGCCTCTTATGAATATAAGCATTTCTTATTAATTGCTGTTGATTAGCCAAAAGGCAAATATTTAATTAAACCTTGAGAGAGAATAAAACTGCACATGAATTATCTAAGAGCACATAGGTCCGTACATTTCATTAAGATAGTTTAACTAATAATTATGTCCCTTAGACCCAGTCTTTGTTTGAGCATGTTGATTGTTTTTTGTTTTCTTGTTTTTTTTTCCTCCTGAAGTTCCCGAGAGGGAAGATGTTTCTGCTAAAGTCATATGTTTGTTGATTTGTATTTACTTTGCTTCTCAGTGTGTTCCATTAGAAGCACTGCTGATCACACCGCAGACGAACCCTTTTGTTTACTACCCTTGAAAATGCATACACAGGGGTAATTATTAATTGCATTGAATGACAATGACACTTATTAAAAGATTTAGCTGGTCCATGAGCAAAACTCAGTTTTCTACTCTATCAGTTTCCTGTGGTTTTTCTTGGTGTTGCTGAACTGTGTTTCCACAGGACAGGAGGGTTGCTCCGGTGTTGGCAGAGTGGGTTTTGAATATGCACTGTAAGGGCAGACACAGACTTCTTTTGGTTATTTAAAGAAGCAGTAAAAATCAAAACACCTCCCATGTGCCCACCCGAGAACTGAAGAGAAGCGGTTATGAAATCTTTGGTACAGGCCTTGCGAGATCGTTCCTGCAGGGAACGAGGCAGGAGGCTGCACTGTGAGCCACAGGGGCCAAACTCTGTGAACAGAAAAATAAGGACACTTACACTTAAGGAAATGCTGTTGTGCCCTCCCAATTTTTTCTTGTATTAACTCTCTCTTTCACGAGGGTGAGGGTTAATAGCAATTTAATTTTAATGGCCTCCCTTGGTAATAAAAATTTGTAGTTCTACATTGGTTCTGCTTATTCTTTTAAAAAATATTTTGAAATCTTCTGTCTTATGAAGTCCAAATGCCTGGGAAACGCCGGCCTCCATACAGTTTTCTTGCTTATGTTTGATGCAACTGCTTCCGAATTCTAGTCACTCCTGCTCTGATGCTGGGAGAGTGTCCTGGGCAATAAAGAACACACAATTGTTTGTCATCATTAACGGAGCAGGGCGTTGATCTCTGTGACCAGGTGGCACCACTGGAGTGCTCGACACAACGTTTTTAAAGATGTTCTCCTTTCATGAAGTGGAGCTAGAAGAGCTGAGGAAACGGCACAGACATTTCCCAGGCACAGCACTTGCTGCTCAACTGAGCGAGACTGCTCTGCTCGGAAAGCCCAGACAGTCTCTGAGATGGGCTCGAAGGGCTGTTTACAGAGCACGGGCCAGGGTCTGCACCCTGCAGGGGGAGGAGAATTGAGCCGTGAACTGGGCTGAAAAATTCCCTCCGAAGGCTCTGAGGTTTCATTCTGAGTAAGCGCATCATATCCACCTTGTTCCCTCCCGAAAGGAGTTACTTTGTATTGTAAGAATACTGCTCAGAAAAAAAGACTGCCTAAAATTGTCCTAGTTACAAAGCTATGAATTTTATAGGTCAGTTGTTTATACTGACTACTTCAGACTTACTTCACTCACACGTGCAATTAAAATGCATAACCTAATAATTTTTTATTGTCACAGTTGTAACATCCTTGTAATTTATTCATTCATTCACTTATCACTGAGCTTCTTTTATGGGTCAGACATTGTGCTGGGTACTGAGGACACATAGTCAAATAAGTATAATACAGTAAGTGATAAAAAGCAGTGAGTTCCATTATAGAAGCAAGCTAGGAGAGCTGAGGGCTAGTATTCATGGCCAGATCAGTGATTTACAAAAGGAAACCAACCCTCACCAGCATGCCTTTTTCTGTTGCATCCACCTTAGGCATGCACAATTTTTAATGCTAAGATGATATTTTCCATTCTTTTCTTCCTTACCACCTCAAAATGTAAGTCTGAAATCCTGAGAAATTCCAATCAATTTAAACCACAGGGTTTTATAGAGGAATAGTGGTTCACTGGTACTGCTCAAATACATTCATCGATGCAAGAGTCTGAGAGAAACTGCTGCTAAATGACCTGGTTCTTGTTTGAAAGGAAACTCAAAGCAACCACAGTCATTGCAAATATACAATGTGGAAATAGGGGCTGAGCTGGAACATTGCAGCGCTGGCTGGAGAGGGCTGGATGCCAAAGCTTGGGCAATACCAACAACAGGGTGAACGCAGAGGAGCTAGTTTAAACGCATCCCTAAAACTGCCACTGGGAGAGAGGACCAGAGCGCGTCCAAATGAGACCCGCATCCAGCTGAGAGCCTCTCAAGTTCAACAGAGAGACTTTCATTCTTGTGTGCAGTTATTTAGACTGAAAATGGAAACGTGCACTGTGAGGCAGATCTCATTCATGCATAATTGAAACACCCAAGGGTAAAATAGTGAGGCACAATGGATGACATCTGATAAAAAGAGAGCAAGGAGAGGGAGGAAGCTAAAAACAAGATACAAGACCCTGGGGACCAGAAAGAAGAATACCTGACATAGGCCAAATAATCTCAAATAAAAATATTCAAATTACCAGACAATGCAAATATGAAGGCAAATGCATGGAAGAGACCTGAGGATTGGGTAGGAAAAAAAGTGCTGAGAATATGAAACATTCAAGGGATGAGTGGCTGGTGAGCGAAACTCTTATTCCAACAAAATGCAGCACAATAGGTTTCTGTAGTGTTCACATAAGCCAAGCAACTACACAGAGTTAAACCAGCACAAGATTCATTGTCTTGAAAAAAGTTCTGTTCTAAATGGCTATTGAGATATATATTCATATATATGAACCATGGAGCATATGTATGCATACATTTTATATTTTCCTAACTTACTGGGGGAGCAGGAGTGCATGTGTACATGTATGAGTCTGTATGTAGTTGGCTTCCTAGATGTAAAGGGCAATTCCCATTTCAGTAGAAAGATTTGCAGAAAAGTAAGACTCATGACGAGTATTTAGGGACAAAAGTGACGAGCTGGGAAATAAGAACAAAGAGGGCAGGTATCTTGCCCATTGCTCTTGGTGATCTAACGGGTGGTTTACTGAGCCCCTGCAATGAACCAGTCATGATTCTAGACCCCCTGGACTATTCCATTTAATCTCCACGAGAATTTCCTGAAAAGGGATTATTACTCCCATTTTAGGACCTGACCTTCTGAGGCTCAGAGAAATTAAGTCACATAATCTTGACTGAGTACACACCCAAAGCCTTCCCATTACACACTTTCTCCACTTACTCCCTTTGAAAGGTGAAAGGGAAGAACTGACTAGAAAAATTCTCCCAATGCAACGTTTTCAGTGTTGGGCCAGAAATTCTTCTCATTTGCTCATATGATGTCTGTCCATTTTCAGTAAATAAAGTGAATAGTGAAAAAGGAAGCTATGTTCATTTCTTTTTTCAGAAAAATAAAAGAGAAGCTTTTAGATTGCTTGATGATTGTGCAGATCTGGTTCTGTATTTAGGCCTATGTCTTGCTCACATTATTATCCCTCGCAATGGGAAGGAAATCTAGAGCTCTATCACATACAGTGGGAACATGAGCAGGTGTATGCTCCACGTGAGATCCCCCATGAATTTACCATATATGTCCTTATCCACCAAGAAACTAGTAATGAGGCATCTAACTTCTTAACGTCAGCAAAGAGTTATTACACACTCTTGTATACCAGGCAATGAGAATTCGAAGAACTGAAAGTCACAGTTTCTGCCCTTCAGAGACTCAAAATAAATCTACCTGTGCATAAAGATTGTACCTGTATGTCCTTGCACATGTGTAAGATACACGCTTCATGGGAGACACGGGCAATAAGTACAACAGGAATTGGGAAAAGAGAAAAATTGTCAAAGGCTCGGGTTAATTCAGCTTCCAACACATGTGCTCCCAAACTTGATATCCGCACACCAAACGTTGCTACCTCTGCTATTTTCTGATGATTTTAAAATGACTTAGATTTCAAAAATCATGGTCCCAGATTCTAGAAGACCTATTGAGACACTACAGAAAAGTAGTCCAACCCTGTCAGAGATGTGGAAACTGAGGCTCAGAAGGGCTAAGTAACTTATGGAAGGTCACACGGACAGCTAATTTACTTTTAAAATCTCGGAGACTAAGTATGTTATATGGAAAACCTTGAAACGAAGCCTTTTAGCTGGAAGTTAGGGATGTAAACCAAATGGAAAACATTGAACTAGAGGATATTAATAAAGTTTAAAAATGCCAATAAGTAGTTCAGAGGGCCCAGATAAACTCTTAAATTTAGACTCAATGAGAAAGAATCTCATACTCAATAATATATTTTCTTTTCTCCCAGATGTAACGCATCATTTTATTTAAGGCTGGACAAATCTTTATAATTTATTGGTATGTGTAGACATGCCCCTCCTTGAAGTGTCCTATGCTAAAAAACAAACAAACAAACAAACAACTATGGCAACAAAATCCTCCCCTATTTTTCTCCTGTCATTCGAAGCTCACATTTTCACAGAGAAGCAAATTCTGACCACAGCTTGACTTTAGGAAAGCAATCAAATTAAACTACATTGCACTACAATTGAAATGACTGATAAGATCCTTTTTCTAACTCCATCAATGGTAACGTGTTGTTAATCCAAGTGAATCTGTAATTAGATGTCAAGAGTTCCTCAGACATTACCAGTGCATCAGAGAAGGGATCATACCAACAGCAGTGACTCCAAGCTTATTGGCTTTGACCGTACACATTTCTGCATCATATCCCCTTACAAATCTCGCTGCCTGGTTTCTAAAGTCTCCGGAATGCCTTATGCAAGCTTAGGTACAAGTCACCCAGGTACAGCATACGGCACATCCATGATGTCCTCCTGTCCACCTGTAGCTCTTCTCATGTATCTGCTGCCTGCGACCCCCTCACTACGCCCGCTGCTCCTGCTGCCCCTCGCGACAATGTTGATGCCCTAACCAAGAGTACTGTGTACCCCCAGAGAGTATTAGGAACTCCTGAAGTACAGTATTTGGGGTCTCTGGTAATTTACAGCCATTGTCTCCAGCAGTGAGAATTATGTTTCCCTTTCTGACCCTGGGTCACATATTGATACCAAAGTAACCCCACGCATCTATGTCTCATGGAGCCCCACAAAAATGGTTCCTTTAGTTTCATACTTGGAGTGCTCCTTGAACAGGGCTTAATACAAATCTCTGAAGGTGACTCATCTGAAGCAATAAGTATTCAACCTTCAAGTGTGTCCCTTTCTTCCCAACTCCTTTATTCAAGCTCTCAACTGCATATAATTTGGTTTATAAAAATAGTTGTCTGTGGGCCTTCATCCCACTAAATATTCCATCAAGCCTATCACTGTGTTGGTCATATTGTAAATATTCAGTAAATCTTTGGAAATGATAAGTAAATGAGTCAAGGCAAAAAATAAAATATTATGAATTCCAGTAGACATAGTTTAGACTAAGGTTGGAACCACAGCTGGAAGCCAGATTTCCAGAAAAATATGAGGTAAGTCTAGAGAACTACCTGGGACTCATAACATCCATTTGGCCCCTCTACCTGAGTACACACACACACACACACACACACACACACACACGTTACTCCAAAGAATGTAAAGAAGTTCTTGGTAGTCGTGGCCCCCCTTCTTTGGGGGAAGTCCCTCTCGGGTAATGTCTGCCCTTTTATTGCCATATTAATGCTGGTTCAGATGTTTATGGGCCACTGGTCTACCTAATGAGCCAGGACAAGAGAATCACTCATATGCTTAGGAGTTGGGGGTCAAATGGAAAAAAAGAAGGAAACTGCAGTCAGACAATCAAAGCATTGAAGGGAGCCAGTCAGACTTGGACTTGGCTATTTACTGAATGTTAAATATTTTATGATGGTTATCTGCATCTCCGGGAGGTTGCAACGCTCATCATGCATCTTGTGAGAGTAGACAGTAGTCGGTCTGAATCCAGAACTCAAGCAGTTTCTACTCCTGGGAGACCTCACGGTTAGCAGGGTCTCAGCGTCCCCTTAAGCCTGGAGTATTAAGAATATGGTAAATGGAGATTTGCCATGCAGATCAGATACAACTGGCATAACCACCTAGTCCTGGCCACGTACTTCTTTAATGAGTCACTATAACTTAACCTATAATATATGAGTAAACTCCGTAAGAGAAACAAAACGTTAACTTGATAGAAATGTGTTTCTAAATATGCTTCTTTCCATTATTAACCATTCTCCATGTACTTTCAGGACACACGCAAAGCACTATATCATTGGTATAAAAAGGCAATTTGGCTTCTACTGTGTTCATCTAAATGTTCCAATTAGTTTAGTGCTTTCATAATTATGTATAATTCAGTTTGCATTTATACAGAAATGTTTATTTCCATAATTGTAACAAGCACTTAAGTTAATTACACTAACCTCTTAATTCTATGGGCCAACTGCTGAGTCTCTTTGTTAATATTTTAAAGTCACGCCTTTTTATTTTTGAGTCCCCCTGCACCCCATCTTTGATGTGTTGTTTCTATCCTTGTTTGGAGTTCTCGGTGGAATAGTCTCAGAATAATCTTGCAGTTTTCTTTTATGACGGAAACTTTGCATTTTAACAGTTGTCTGGAGATAGTTTCTTCCTTGTGAAATATCAGTTTTAATAACAGGAAAAGAAAAATACTATAAATCTGCACTAACTACGTAAAGCTGAAGTCTCTGAGAGACTGATTAACATGAAGACTCTGCACAGGGTTTTCAATAATTAGAGGATGTGCTTGCATGAAGCCCGGCTGCCCCGGCCTTGAAGCCATTTCCCAGGGCAGCCAGCAATTATTACAGCCTGGAGTATGTGTCTTATACTCTCTGCCTGGAGCTATTGAAGTGGTTTTCAAATAAAGGGCTCTTAATTTCACAAAAAGTTAACATCACCTTGGATGAACAGCACTTTTCTGCTAATACTTTCCACTACTTAGGGGGGGAAGAGCCCTAGAGAGAAGGCAATTAGAAATTTCTAATTTGTTGTTCATCCACCCATAAAAGGTTAAGAATACTCTGGTCTCTGATTGCATGAACTGGGCAGAGGGCAGGCCCAGCCCCCCACAGTGCCCAGCTCACTAACTGCCTGCCCTGTCAGCAAATGCTGCGGAGCATCCTCTTCAAAGCACATGAGTGAGTTGACAGTTTTATTGTGGGCTTGAATATTGTTTTTTTTTTCTTTTTGTCTCAATGACTTGTAAATAGCAAATAGAGTACAAAAGCGATCGTCATTTTTCTTTTTGGGGTAATGCTTAGTATACTCTCAACATGCAATACATGCTAAATGTAAGCCATGATGGTTTTGGAGGAAAAACCGATATGATCGTTCGTCCCCGATAGCCATGGAGTTCTACTTTTTGACACATAATTGTTTGTATGGTCTGCATATAATAATGCAGCGTTATGAACAATTATGAATAATGTAGCCCACTAGAGTATATTATCACTTTATATCAATTAGTGCTGATGAAATTTTGACTCTATAATAAAATTTGCAGAGACATCCGGTGTCTGCGTGGTGGGCTTACTATCTAAGCAACGCATGCTGCAAATGACAAGAGATTTATCTGATTGGTCAAGGTAATTGACTTAGCACTTGACTATCCTTCTTCTATTCTTCCTGTTCTACCATTTCAACAATTCGCTTTGGCCAAATGCACAGACTGGGTCCAGAACAATATTCTCTTTAAACTGGAGTGGGAAGTGAAGAAAGGGAAAGGCAAAGCAAGAAGATGAAAGAAGAAAGTGAAGTGCACCGCCGTGCCGCCAACTCTCTGGCAGTGCACTTGAACGTTTGTGCAATGAAAGAATCATGACTTGGCCTAAAATCGAGCAAGTCAAATTGATTTGGTAAAACACGAGGGTCGGTTCCGCTTGCCTCTTCACGTGAACATGAGAGAGATTCAGAAGCATCGATTTTTGTCTCTTTAGGAAATTAATTCACTGCAAACTGCAACGCACTGACATCTGATGCCATAAGCCCAACCCAGCAAATGTTTAGAAAAGACTGACTTCTCATTCTAACTACAATTTGTGTCTAACCCTAAATTTTGATTTCATGTTGAAATATTTCTCGTGGAAACGTAATTCTAGTATATGGAATTAAATGTATGTGTCACCTAAAGCATGTCTCCTCAGTGAGTTTGAACGTGAACTTTCAATCCACACTCCAGTACGCGTGGATTTTTGTATAGGGGATATAAAGTTCCACTTTGTGCGAGCTGCATCAGTAATGAAATCGCTTCTGTAAGAAATCCGGGCTCCTTTCACAGTTCCATCTGGGAGGTTACTTAACCCCTCTCTGCTTCCATTTCTAGGTTTGTGAAAAGGGTATGATACTCATTTTTCTGTTTTCTTCTCACAATCACTGAGCAGTTGTATGAAGTAATGTACACTACGAAAACAGTGAAAGATTCCACAAGTGTACTGTCATTGACAGGAAACACCGCACACACACACACAACCCAGGCACGTGCCCTGACTGGGAATCAAACCCTCCACCTTTCCATCAGCAGGGCAACGCCCAGCCAACTCAGCCACCCCGGCCAGGGCAGAACTGTGACTTTTAAGTCACAAGCTGACAAAACAATGACAGTGACTACATGAATGTAATCTTTAATTAAAGATCTTATCTTTGAAAACAACCACCTGAGAGTCGCCTTGGCCATAGCATCCCACATAAACATCAGACTTGAAATGTTGAGTAAAATGAATTACTTACCTACAATTTACCTTTTATAAAAAATAATATGGGGGCCCTGACTGGTGCAGCCTAGTTGCTTGAGCATCATCCCACAAAGCAAATGTTGCCAGTTGATTCCCAGTCAGGGTACATGCCTGGGTTATGGGTTTGGTCCCTGGTCCCTCATTGGGGCTCATATGAGAGGCAACCAATTGATGATTCTCTTTTGCCTCAATGTTTCTATCTCTCTTTCTTTCCCTTCCCCACTCGCTAAAAATACAAAATAAAATATTTAAAAAATAATATGGGAATATGGCAGGTTCAGTTCATTTCTCAGTGTCAGGAGAAACTCACAGATTAACATGCTCCAGGTAGAACAAAACGCCCCTTAGCGCGCCTCCCCTCTTGGGTTGAACTCTTACTTTCTTGCCCATCTGTCATAGATCAAATCCTAACATGTGATGGGATGATATTTGGAAATAGGACCTTTGGGAGGTGATTAGGTGGTGAGGATGGAGTTCTCAAGAATGGGATTCACACCCTCCTTATAAAAGAGATGGCAGAGAGCTCTCTGTCATGTGAGAACACTAGAGGCCAGTAGTCCGAAACCCAAAAGAGGGTCCTCAGCAGAACACACTCACAAAAATAGGAGGGGAAATCAATAAATAATAACAACATTAAATATTCATGAGGATTTAGAGCAATTGAAATTGCTAATGGGAGTATAAAATTATTCTCCACTTTGGAAAAATTTTTGGCTGTTTCGTAGAAAGTTGATCACCTGTCCTATGGCTCAGTAACTATGGTCCTAGGCATTTACTAAAGGGAAATGGAAACATATGTCCATAGAAGACTTGTACAAAACTCTCTGTGGCAGCTTTAGTCATATTAACCCAAAAGTGGCAACAATTCAAATCTCCATCAGAGAATAGACAAATAATAGGGCACTCATACAACTGTATACCAATTAACAATAAAAAGGAATGAACTTCTGATACATTCACTCACACAAACGAATCTCAAAAACTTTGTGCTAAGCAAAAGATGTCAGGTATAAACTAGGGATTACTACATGATTCCACTTATTTGATGAAACCTAAATATAACAGTTTTCTTGGGTAGGGTAGGAACTGACCAGTTATGAGCATGAGTAGACTTCCTAAGGAAATGGAAATTCTGTCTATCTCATTAAGGATGTGGACTGCACCAGTGTATGCATTTGTCAAAACTCATTGACATGTTCAGATCTGTGCATTTCAGTGTATATAAATTTACCCCAATAGAATGAGCGATTCATAAAAAACTAATCTGATTCTTTGTTCAGTCAGTAAAATACTAAGGGTATTTTTTTACAAGCCTGAACAACTAAGAATTTTGATTTATGTATTTTTATAAAAATTCAGTTATATATTCTGGCTATTTTTCCTCCTATTATTGGTGAGTTTCTTAGATCACTTAATTAGACTGCTATGAGACTTCATTCGGTCCACTCTCTGCAATGTATAAATATTCAGGGGCTGGCACCAAACTATGAAGTTATTGCTGCAGTTGTCAATTCCTAAAACAGTCTTCACTCCCAGGATGAGTAAGACAGCAGTCGATTGTCTTCAGTATCATTTTTGATACCTTTCTCTCTTTAGAGTCAATTGGTTACCAGGTCCTATCAATTTTACCTCCTAACTATCTCCAGATTCTGTACCTTCCTCTCTGCTGGTTGTGAATTGTTTGGCTGCCTTAGTTCAGGTCTTCATCATCTGTCTCCTACCTGGGCTCTTGCAAAAGTATGTGAGCTTTCATTTCTTTATACATGCATACAGTGATTCTCAGGAAGACCACAAATTTCTGTTGCGGAGAAAGGGTTTGGGAGGGAATAGAGAACCCACAACTCGTAGCATTAATCCTGGAGGTCTTATCTCATTCTTTACTGCTACCATCACCCCCATCACCACTACCACTAATAATAGTAATAATGCCTTTAGAGTGCCCATTATGTGCTATGCTCTAAGCATTCACATATATTTAAATATGTTGATTCTCACAAAAAGGCTAAATAACATCCCCAACTACACACAGCTAACGACTGTTGATACTGATATTCAGAGACTCTGATCTTGACTGTAGCACTATGCTGCCTTTGGGAACCCCATTAAATTTCAGACTTTTAAGTTTATACATCAAACAGGATCACACATTTCCTACCTCTCCCACGTGCACCAATCCTTTTTTTTCGCATATCTTACCACTCCACCATTTTCACCCTTCACTCCTGTTGTAAACCTTCACTTACAGATCCCTGTACATCTCCCTGCTCTTCCACACCTCTGCATCTTTGCCTGTGCCGTTCTTTCGGCCTTTATTCTTCTTGGGCACCTACCACATTCCTTCTCGTCCGCTTAGGGTCTCCTCCAGTAACTGCCGAAGGAAAGCCTTCTCTGTGTTCCTCGAACCCATCTTTGAAGCACTCACGTGTTCTGTGGGGGTTTTCTGGCCGCACCCACTCCCCAAGGCTGCTGGCTTCCTCATCCTGGGAGTGTAGGTACACTCAGAGGACTTACCTGACAGGCAAATAGTTCTCAGATAACAGCAAAGGCAATTCTGACAAGGCTCACCAAGCATCTCCTGGACCAAGAGCTAAACAGTGAGAAGGAAGCTAGTGAACTGAGAGGATACATAAGGGATGGGTGGTCAGAGACCAGAGTAGCTTTCATAGATCAGGTGGACTGGAGAGCAGACATGAATAAACAGACTTCTTGAAACTTTGTCCACACAATTCGCAATGCAGCAATCATGTGCAGTCTTTTGGCAGCTCTTTCATAAACTTTTATTTGTATCCTCCACTGGAATTTAACTCTTTATGCCTTTTTATTTCGTCTCTCTAGCTATATTTTTAAATTATTTGAAGACAGGCCTGTCCCATTTTTTCCCATATTTTACAACATCTGGTACAGTGTTGCATACAAGGTACTTGATAACTATTTGTTGACTTAATGAGTTTAAGTTCATCTTGATTTTAGAGCAGCTCATGGGTCTGGAGCAGTGGGTGATCTCATGGCAGAAGCTCCTACAGCGGTGAATGGGACTGAAGGTCTCTCAGCTGATAGGAGAAAGAAACTGTGACATCATTGGATCATCAAGATGAATCTGAGTGACAGATGCTAACTCGTTACAGTACAGAGTTGAGATGGAAAGGATATTTTATAGCAAAGACATAAATACTGACACCTGTACATGTACCTTCAATGGGTCTGTCCTACCCATTGAAAAAAAATCAGTGGCTGCACTCAGGTAGAAATCATGTACCTAAAGGTTGGTACCCTATCCTCAGCGAAACCAGAAGGAGGAGTGTGCCTCTGGGTGTGGCTTTATATATTTATCGGGATGCTTCCTCTGTCCACAGGTACACAACTGAAAGATTCCCATTAAAAATATCAAACAGTAACTTCCATTTCCAAAGTTCTAGAGAAAACTTTCCATAGTGGCACACCACATCAAAAATGTTGCTAAAATATTTTAAATAAGCTTAATTAGGTGCAATGATTGATTTTTTGGCAAATGTATAGTCTTAAAACCACGATCATAATTCATACACAACATTTCTGTTACTCAGAAGAAGTTCTCTCATGCTCCCCTTTCCCACCCCCAAACTGGAGGAACTAACCTGAAAGAAGGAGGGCGTACAGGTCCTGCTTCTGTCATCACGTCAGAGCCTGTCGTCATGAATGCCACCCACCGGGAGTAGGTAAGGAAAGCTGTAAACTGAGTTGTAATCAAAGATAAGATCAGAAAGGCAAATCTTAAATACAAGCAAGAATGGGGCTGGACGAGTAGCCGAAAGTGGTGGAACCCTGCCAAGGTGTCCCCGAGGAGAGGTTGACAGAGCAGTGTGTGATGAAGGGTTTGAAGGGGTAGTGACTATAGGCACAGAGACCAAGCAAGAGTCTTCCGAAGCACATCAGTCAAGGATGAGAAGGGGCCCATGATTCCTGTAAGTCTCCCACTGGCTATATGACTGGCTGGAACAAAAAGGAAGAGGTGCACGGATGTTGTTGGACCTGCGCTACAGAATGCTAAAGAGGCTTGTCCGCAGTCGGAGCTGGGACGGTGAGCCAGAAAGCCTGCCTTCTGTTCTCAAGTTCCCTCATTTCCACGGGCAAGGCATTTAACCTCATTAAACGCCAGTTTCCTCCTGTAAGGAGCAGACCATATTTGTGCTATTTATCTTAAGTGCTTTGATGGGGCTCCAACAAGACGGCTTATGAGAAAGCATTTTGAAAATTTAAACATGTAAGGTTGTATTATTAAGCCAAAAAATTAACTTGATTTTCTATTTCAAACATTTAAAGTATTTTCTTTCCTTCACATGGTGAGGTTACATGATCAGGAAAAGAGGGAAGAGAACCAAGTAAGATGGGAGACCTGTGCATGCCCATCGCTTTGGTCGGTGCGAACAGAATGGCAGGGAGGAAGGAGCCCCTGATCTCCCCGCCTGAGCTCCGAGGCACACCCTTCATCCTGGCAGATGGGTGGCAGAGCTTCCATCCGGCATAGTCTCACTTACACGCAGTTTTGCAGATAAGGCTGCTGCTGTTGCTCACCTGCAAAATCATTTCCAAAGCCACTAATAAAAAGACAGCTTGCTCTGTGCTATGAGAGATGACGAGCACACCCTGGGATGAATGATGGGTGAAAAATTGTCATTTCTCTTCTCAAAATCAGGCTCTCACCAGCTCGTGCAGCTTGGCACCTGTGGCTCGTTAGCAATTACCTGTGGGAGCCGGCCCATCCAAAGCTGTCCCTGGAGAGGAGTTTTAGGGGGCTGCCTAGTCTGACTTACACGGTTTTGGAGCACTCCAGCACGTGTTTGAGAAGCAGCTTGAAAATCAGTTTTCTTTCTCTTTTTCACGTTTTCTCCCATTTTTTTAAGTGCAGTTTTATTAGTTTTAATCCAGGATTCAAGGGAGGATGGGGATAATAATTCCATTGGGTATGATTTTTTTTAGCTCTATGTAGACTTAGTTTCAGAATTATTTGATATTGATTCTTATTATTATAGAAATGGTAGTTGTACTTCAAAAATGATTCAAAGTTTCTTGTACCACAACAGTACCTTGTTCTTGATAAGAAATATTAACAATATAACAAAAGAATTTATTTTTCACTTAAAAACATACTAGGCATTGATTCAAGTACTTTATGTGAATTATAATGCTGTGATTACAGCATTTCCCCCATTTTACTAATGAGAAAACTGAGGCACAAGGAACTGAAGTAATTTACTTATCTGATATACAATATACATAGTATTTATTTATATTTTACAAAAATGCAAACAGTTCTACAAACTATGAAATTATTTTCCCTAAATCACAGTACTGATTCTATAATTCACTACCACAGCAATCATTCACGAATACCCTTTGTCGATGATACATTAAGTATAAATACCCCAGGTTGGCACCCCAGACCTCTCAAACCGTAACCCCCAGGGCCATCCTAGCCCTGGTTTCCAGCAGTTCTCTAACTCAGAGGTCCCCTACCAGGGGCAATTTGGTACCCGGAGAGTATCTGGCACTGTCTGGAGATGTTTTTGGCCGTCACAACTCGGGAGAGGTCAGCGATCCTGCTGAACATCCTAAAATGCACAGGACAACCCTTCCTACAGGGGAGAATTATCCAGTTCAAACTGTTGGCAGTGCCAAGGCTGGAAACCCTGCTCTAACTGACTCTCCTACAGAACTAGACAACTGGTGGTTCTTTAAACACTCTCTGTGTGTTTCATCTTTGTAACTTTTTTCATTTATTCCTCCACAAAACATTCACAGAGCACCTACTATGTGTCAGTCCCGATTATGTGTAAAACATGATCCCTGATCTCACACTGCCCACCCTTGTCCCCTTCCAATGTAAAAATGTCAAATGACATTTTCCCCCATGAGCTATGTTTTTTCTCTTTCATAGTATTGTTTAAAAATAAAACATTATGACATGAGGGTCTTGATAGGAAATAAAAATTTATAAAATACACTTAATCCTCTATGATGAATTTAATATAAATATTCAGTGCCATTTTCCACCGCAGAGGGTTTAAAACTCTCCTCAAACAGCATCCGATGTTGTGGAATGACTTAATCTTATTCCTGATATGGTTTGGTTTTTTTAGTGACAGTTTTGGAAGTGAACATGAAGAGACGTTGAAGTGCCGATGAGCATACTGTAGCACCTGAAGAGGAGAACGTGAGAGGTTGTACAAAGAGGCTAATGCCAGTCGTTTGTGCATGTTTCATTTCAGCGATAAAAATTTAAAAAATCAATTCAATAACAATTTATTGAGAGGCTCTTTGAGCCAAACATTGTGTTTAATGCTAGAATTCCGAAGAAACACCTCACGTCCTACAATGAGGTAAAGTAAACGTTTTTAATACTTCAAGACGTTTTACTATAGAAGTAAAGGGATCCTTTCTAAGGATGAACATTCTGATTACCAGGTAAATACAGAGGTGATAATGGGCGTGGGTAATGAGGCACTGCTTCCTCCTAGTGCTATGGAAGAAACTTAAGGAGAGGAAATTCAGAATGCGTGGATTATTGACAGCCTTAACCATGACATTGAATAAGAGTAAATGGAAATGGCTTGCATGGCTAAGCGTTCCATATTTAAAGGGATGACTCCAGATTTAAACAATGTAGTCTGCATTCCAAAGTATTTCTTTATGTGCATCAACCTCCATATTTTAGCAGGTTACCAAAATTAGATTTATGAATTTGTAAGACACATATCCTAAAGTGCTGACCTTCGCCTCTTGGTTCAGACTCCCAGATTTACAGTAAGTAATTTCTGCCTTCTTGTTCAGACTCGAGTCACTAAAATCTGTCTTTTATTGTATAATCTTGCGGCTTCGATACAAAAAACGAACAAACAAAAAAATTACCATTCTTTGAAGGCAGATTATGCAAAAGCACATGAGTCACAATGCCTCTCAAGGGCCACGAGACATGCATTGGTGCCCTTTAACCTGTGTCTGCCTCTCAGGAGTTCTCTCTTTCCACAGCTCCAATGGGGACGGGAGTCTGAGTATCTCAAGGAAGAAGGAGGAATGGTAGAGAGGAAAGAGGAAGACTGGAAAATTGGCCACTGAACATAAAACAGAACGCATTCAAATCAAGAGAAGAAATCACACAGTCCTGGACTAATCCTTGGACACCCTGCCATGTAACGAAAACAATTCTAGATCAGCGTTTCTCAGATTTTCATGGCCTTACGAATCACAGGGATGCTTGTTACAAATGCAGGTTCCCCTACCATTCTTACTGAATGTCAGTGTGCAAACAAATCACCTGAGAATGTTGTTAAAATGCAGATTCGAACTCAGTTCTGAGGGGGAACCTGAGGATCTGCAACCCAACAAGAAACGTGTCCATGGGCCGTATTTTCAGTAGCGAGAGCAAGACAGCATCACTTCTTAAACCTTTCTGCTCACGGGAATCACCGAAGGAGTTTTAAAAATCCTGAGTTGCATTCTTAGAGATTCCTATTTAATCAATATGAGGATTTTCAAAAGCCCTGCAGGTAATTCAAATGTGCAGCCAAGTTTGAGAACCACTGTGCTAGAGATGATGATTTTGTAGACAGCCCAAGAGTCTATACCCCAGTCATGGCCAAGTCCTTCCCCAGTGCCCATCCACTGCCGCGGACCTAGAGCCATGAGTATCCATGGTGTATTATGTTAGTCCCAGAGGACACTGTGGGATTGTGTCAAAGTTGGATTGTGTTAAGTAGTGAAGAATCCTTGTTATCTAGAAAGGGGGCTGGTGGGCTATTGTGGAAAACCATCAGGGCCTGGTGAACTAATCAGTCCTCTTGGACTATCGGAATCCAAAGCTTGGCTTCTGCTTTTTCTCCCTGAGACCCAGGTACGACATCAGATCCATTTCGCTCTACGAAACATTGCGCCCTACCTCACACCCCAAAGGAAGAGGGCCATCTCCTAGGCCTGTCCTTTAGGGCACCTTTTAAGTACAGGTGTACTTAAAGCACAAGAACCCACGCCGAGGTGAGAGCTAAACCAAAAGAAGGCAAGCTCCTCATTTACAACTGATGATGGAGCAACTGAGTAGCACTGCCACTCTGCCCTTGAGTGTGTTACCCACGCCGGAGTCCTCACTGCAGTGGCACTCCTCTTCCCTCAGGGACAGGGATGGGGTGCGGCTGTGGACTGTGTTGTATGGGTCACACATGCTCTCATTGCACCAGTCTTTTCAGAGTAGGAAACTGTCCTACAACGTTCCCCATTTGCTGCCAACTGGTCCATCAGTTGCAGAAGTACACATTCAAGAGAATGTTGAAAGAATTCTTTACATGTATGAAATCCAGCAAGGATGCCAGCAGTTCTGTGGTATTCTTAACCAGGAGAGTGCCACATTCTGAGGCAACGTCACCTGTAGTAGCCTCTTTTCTTTTTTTTTTAAGATTTTTTATTTATTTATTTATTTATTTATTTATTTATTTATTTATAGAGAGAGGGGAAAGGAGGGAGACAGAGAGGGAGAGAAACAGCAATGTATGGTTGCCTCTCACATGGCCCTCAGTGGGGACCTGGCCTGCAACCCAGGCATGTGCCCTCACTGGGAATTGAACTGGGACCCTTCGGTTCCCAGTCCATACTCAATCCACTGAGCTACACCAGCCAGGTGTAGTAGCCTCTTTTCTTGATTTCATAGGTTTCCTGAAAAAAACAATCACTTCTAAAATTCAAGGCCTTAAGGATTTATAAAAAAAGAACTTCATGTATGGATGAGGACATTTTCCGCTAAATTTTTAAACACAGTTCATGGGGCCCCCTATAGTCAGAATGAGTTTCAAGCTGAGATCTTATTTTTTTTCCTTCTTGAATACGTTTAGAGTTGGCATGGCAGATAATGAGAACACTTTAGCATGAACAAGGCAGGTGTTACTGTCTCCGGCTGACTGTTTCCTACTGAGCTTAATGTGGCAGAAATGAAAAATAATGTTTGTTACTTCTGTATAAGTTTCATCAGGGAAGAAAAGATTATAGGGGACAAAATCAAATTCCCCCGGGGAATTTTTGAAAATTTATTTCAATATAGGCATGATTCTGACTTCAAACACTCGAGAAAGACTTAAGAAACTGTCCATGGTTTGGCGCGAGATGTCCAGTGAAGCCATTTGCTGTTCATAGCATATTACTTGCTTGTTAAGTCTCAGCTAAAGGTCAGCTGACACTCTGTAGTCACAATCCGTTCTGTCTGAGCACCAAGCTTTGAAAGGAGAAATCATCAGGAAATGTAGGGTCCCTTTCTGTGCCGCCTGGCCTCAGAGATGCCATTCATACAACACGGGTGAAGTAACACACAAGCAGATCTTTGGAAGAAAGGTCTGGAAGAAATCTGGATAAACGAAGAATTGCTTCTGGGGAATCTGGCAGGACGCATCACCCCACTGTGTCCTAAGTGTAACCAGCAAGCTGGTCACTGGGACGTTACACACCAGATGCAGGAAACCAAACAGTCTCACAGAAGAGCGAGCTCCTTCCATGTTGCTCCCCTCACAGTCCTTGAGATGAACTACAAAACAAAGCAAACACGTATGGAAACAGCTAATGGGGTACATGGCGTGAAGTCAAGGCAGATACTGCTAACCCGGGCCTCATTTTGCTTACATAGCAGAAAAAAGGCGTGACAGCAAGATTCCTGATGCTTGGAACCCCTGGGCTCCGATTCGCCGGTGCTCACAGCCACGTCTGAGAGCCTCGCCGAAGACGGGAATGCCGTGCCCTTCCTCTTTATAGCTCCCAGTGTGCTCTCCTAAGTATCAGCTAGTCTGAAACTCTTAATTCTCACAAATCAAAACATTTTCTCCAGTCATGTTCAAGCCTGGTTTCTGGAAATTGTAAATTAGGCAGTACTTTATTTTCATTAGCATGCTGCAATTTTAAAGCCCTGGGACTTCGTATACCTCCTAGTCTGTGTAAACGGGTACAATAATATACCTGGTTCTGGAGTTGTAGTAACAATGAAATGATTTAATGTGTGTAAAGCACTTGAATAATACCTGGCACATGGTATATGGTGAATAAATGTTAGCACAAACCAGGCCAAGATAAAAACATTCAACAATTACTTCAAACTTCCCCAATACATCCAGATATCCCATGAAACCCACTAGAGTTCATTTTGTTTTCAAATAAAAAGGGGAGGCATGGTAAAGTCCATTTCCCTATTGTCTCTTGCTTTCTTTCATTTAGATTTATCTTTATGGCCGTCAAAGCTTATTGGCCAAAGCTCCTTTTCATGGTGGGCCACAGTGTGCAACACACAGGTAATAAAGGTGGGGGGACTGTTTCTCTGCATCTATGAGTCATTGTTTTTTGATGTTGTTGTTCATTATTTGTCAACTAGCAAGGTGAATGGAAGGTCGTGACACCTGAAGTGGTCTCATGATCTGAGAACAATTCTGACTCCTTGCTCCCAAGTGCCTTGGCCCCATGCCTCACCACTCTAGCAGAAGACAAGTGCAGGTCGGAAGCTCAGCCAGCCACTGCAGGGAGCGGCCCTGGCTGGGTGTTCATGGCACCAGAATTGATTGTGTCAGCACAGACAGCCCTCTACCCCTCCTCAGCTTCCCTCTAAGTCAGAAAACGAGAGATTTCTTTCCTATATACTTTCCGGCTAATGTTCCAGAAATGGTTTGGTGAGCATGACCCATGACTGGAAACCAGGGCTATGGCAGAGAGCTGTGAACTCCTTGCTTTGCATTTGAATCATCAGCAAATGTCACTCCTGTAAATCCCGGCGGTTTTCTAACTGGCTGGACCTGCCCTTGTGTGAGAGAAGAGTTGGCAATAACTATTAAGTTTCTCATTTTCATGGAGAATTTTTTTTTTTGCTTAGTTGAGCTCTGTAACTCATTTCCAAAAGTACCCAAATAGTTTAAATTTTTATAAGTTTGCATGCACCGATCATTTCCCTTGAATAGCTAAGGAAGGAAGGCAGGGAGGGCTGAATGAAGTTTTCCTGTGAGTACAGTGTTTGTGACTGGATTAACATTTTCTTGCTAGAATTTCACGTCCTCTTAGCCCTCAGAAGGTCCCAATTAGGCCTGACACATTGCCATCATAGTGCCACACCTCCTGTAATGGCCACATTAAGCTCAGTCGGTGCTGGGCACGTTTTAAAGTAGGTTTCTCAGCCAGTGTGGGTGGACAGATTCCCACTTCATCACACCTCCCCTTCCCACAGCCCATTGCGAATTCCTATTATAACACCCTGCCTAGGACATGCCAGCTCCCGACAGAGTAGGCACTTATTTGTCAACAACTGTATGAACCTGAGACACAGACAACCATCCTGCCTACACCGGATGGGAAGAACCACACTAAAACACCGGAAAGGTTGCGAAGCAAGTCAGACATTATCCTAAAATGACTGCTTGAACATGGCAAGTTTTAAATGTGCCTAAATGAGATTTAAATGGTTCATTTCTAATGGACCCTCCAAATAGGAAAAGAACCCCATTTATGAAGCTACTGCACTGCCTACATAATACCAAAAATATTCTTGCTTAACTGATTTCCCCTGTGCTAATTTGTTATTTTGGCATTTGGAACAGGCACAGAAGTACATAGAAACCCACATAACAACCCGTTCTTTGCCAAGATTCCCCATCACAGATCCATCACAAGCTGGGACAACTCATTTGTTCATTCACTGTTTTCAATGATCTTTGACTGAACTCTTAGTAAATGTCAGACTGTTCTGGTTTTTTAGGACATATGTTTGAATAAGTTCTCATGATACTCACACTTCAATGCAAAGGAGACAAACAATAAAATAGTAAACAAGAAAGGAGCAGATGGCAGTAAGTGCAAAATGATTAAAATATTCAGAGTGATACCCTATAGAGGCACCAGGGGCCTACTTTTGGGTGGGCGGTCAGAGGAGGCTTCTCAAAAGAGGAGATGTGGACTGAGGCCTCCGTGATAAGAAGGAGCATGCTTTAGGAGAACTCAGCCTACCAGGTAGAGAGAACAGTCCAGGCAAAGGACCAATGGTGGAAACAAGTTTAACATATAGAAGAAATAGGAGGTCGGTGAGTGTGACAGAATGTGGTGGTTAAGGCAAATAGTCAAGGATAAAATACAAGAAAGTTGGGCAGGTGCCAGGTGAGGCAGGGCCTCTGTTGGCCAGGTATGGGAATCAGCACACATTTTCTGTGCTCCAGGAAGCCATGGAAGGTTTGTAAGCAGGAGCTTCACATTATCTGTTTCATATTTTTAGATTATTTTGGACTCTCTGTGGCATCAGATTGTAAGGGGCAAGAGCAAAAGCGGGAAAGCCAAGGAAGAGGCACCTACACTAGTTTATATAAGAGATGGTAAAATTTGGACTAAGGTAGGAGTAGAAATAGAAATTTTTTAAAAATTACAACGCTTTTGTTGTAATAGTAATAGTTTACCTTATAATCCACTGCTTCTCCATTCTTCAGAATCCTTCACACATAGCACGCACTCATTTAGTCCATCATTTCACACCAGGCTAGTGCACACTTAATGTGTGCCAGATGCAGAGCAAGGTAGTCAGGGCGCACTGAAAGATCGATGTCAGCTTGGTGTCCAATGAGGCATTTTGCTTAGTCATCAGGACCAAACCCCCTGGGCCTAAGAAACCAGTTCTGAAGGAGATGTTATTTTATGTTCAAGTCTCTTAGAGAAGGCATAACAAAAACATGGGGGATTAAAACTTACAGCTGAGAGAATTCTATTCATTAGTTTAATTTTTCTGCTTACAGTATTCCCTTACTTTACAGAATTCTATTTGTTGATTTCAACTCATTCCCATCTTTTCATCCATCATCCTGGACAATTAGAAGTCAAACTTGATGAGCTCCCCCAGGCACTGGCTAGAAGAGTCGTTCCTATTTTCAGTTCTCCTGCCTTACTGTACCAGCAAGATCGAATGAGATGCTCAGATACCTTGGTTTGTAGGCTTAAACCTTCCTATACACTCCTATCACCTCCCTGCCCCATTTCCTTAGGTGGCTCTTTTCAGCACCTAAGCTCTGTTCTGATAACTAGAAGTTGAGGAGTTAATCCTGCAATCCTGTGCTGAATTTTCACATTCTCAGTGAGAATCATAAGGCTTCCCAAACAAAAGCAGATAATACTAGCTTTAGGATTTTTTAAAAACTCCATGTAAAGTACAAGGTAAAGACCTTTCCAGATATATAGAAAAATGGTATTGAATTTCTTTATCAGTTCTTTGATGAACTAGTAGTGACTATTTCCTTTCCATTTTATGAATTAATCCTTTCCTGTTATACTTCCTTTTCATGTATTTTACAATAGGGTTCTTTCTATCATTTTGTGCTTTCATCATTTATAATATAATTTATATTTGATTCATGAAGATCCAACTTACTGAGATTCATATGGGCAAATTCTGGATATTATACTCATGTTATTTACTTTTAGCATTTAACAAAAAGAACAAACGAACTCCCTGGCTGGAGTGCAACTCCCCTCCCCACTGGCCTGGCCCCGGTCCAGGCCCGCCCAGGAGTCCTCAGCAGTCCCTGAGGCTTCTCTGGGAATCCCCCAGATAAATAGGTATCATCAGTTTGTGTTTGCTTCGATAGTTGATTGATAAACATGTTAGAGAATGTTAGAACATTTTATGCCATGTGATGTGAAAGTCTATTATTGACCATTGATTTAATAACTACATCTGTGGCTGGTTCTGTAAATGAGACCCAGGTTCTTGGTCAGGAAAGCACCCCTATTACTGTGAGTCCCATAGAGGCATAGCTGAACAACTACAACTCATAATGTGAAATGTTAAGATATTAATAAACATGATAAAATATTAAAACAAATTCCAAATCATTTAATGTTAAAGGAGATAATATTTTGTACTAAAAAGTCTCATATAGAGAAGGCTTTACAAATATGGGGCTTTAAAAATTTTAGCAGAGAAAATTCTAACATTTTTTTTCTACAAATTTGAAAAAAGATCACTGTCATTAAGTTTGAACAGTGAAACCCCACGGCTTAGCCCGTGGAACAGAAGCAGAGTCTGAAACTCACTGTCCTGTTATAACACTGTTTATAGGACAAGTCAGATTTCTTTACATTGCTCACGTTCCGAGACTGCTACCCAGCCATCATGCTCAGAACCGCTTTCTGTAAAATGTCCTTAGCACAGGGGGTCCACATTCAGGTAAACGCTTTTGAAGAAATCAGCTTTACTACGTACCTTTTGCTACATCTAAGTGATGTCAAACCTGTTTGAGGAGTTAAACTCGGTGTACTCAATGCTTCCTTTTAGCCCTGAAAGGTTATGATTTCACATTAAGTGGTTTAGGTTACTGAATAACCTTGTAATTTGAAAAGTGTTTCACATTTTGATAAGCCCCAGGGGCAAGGGCTGTGTGTTTGCAGTTCCGGTTCCACAGGCACCTGAGGGATGACGTCTGATTCTTTGGAAATTCTGTCTGTAGGAAATCTGTAAAGAAAAGCAGCTTAGGGAGCAGGGAGTGGACATTTACATGCAAAAATCCCAAGAACACATTTCAGAAAGGGTTTTTTAATCTTTTGATAATCACAAAGCAAGCGGGCTGCTAGTGGCTGTGAAAGCATCCCTTTCAGAGGCTCTGTTTTCCAGCCAGGACAGTATGGGAACTTATGTCAGGGGTCAAAGATATTTGCAGGAACATTACGTTGGAAATGCATAGACTTCAAAGCTGGTAGTTTAAAATGTGACCCCAATAGCAGATACATTTATAGTCATTCAAATCAATGTTACCAACGCGCTTGTAGGCGGAGGCCTCGCTGGGCCGATGTCATGTGTACGGAGCCCTTAATTGCTGCCGTGGAAGACAGTTGGGTCTGGCTCCTGGGGCGCTTGGTTCTGGGTTTGGGGGCTCTACCGGTCAACTGGCTATGCCAAATACTGGCTTGGGCATGTTAGTTAAATTTCCTATGGCTTTTCCAACTGCAAACTCATAGTTGAGGACTAAAAAAGTAATAGTATGTGAGAAAAACACCTAAAACTATGATCAGTATATTTTGTTTCTCTTTGCTCGGATTCCCTCATCATTCTGTTTCACCAATGGCAACATGTGTGAGAGACAACAAGGCACTGAAGTCCTCCCAGAGAATTCTCTTAGCATTCTTTTCGCACTTTTGTTTACTCCTCTGATACATTATGGCACATTAGTGCACATCAAATAAAAGAAAAGAAAGTTGGCAGGCACGGCTCTTTCCCTCCATCCTTCATAACCTCTCAAGACATGGGCATAGTGGAATGGTTGCTCATCTTTTCTTCCAAGGGATTCAGCGCTATTTTGTCATCTGTAAGTATTCCTAAGAGACGACTGTGTAGGCAAAGGGCTGGCGGAAGGAAGAGACACTGAAGAGATGCAGGGTAGGGTTTCTGTGGCTGCAGCCTCCCTGACAGTGTCCCTGCCCTCACGTCGGCCCCGCTCTCCTGCTGCAGGGACCAGGCCTCACACCCTGTCCCTTTCAACCAGACCTTTTACACCGTCACCTCTCCTGAGGTGGTACCACTGCAGAATAAAAAGCCAGGTCTCCACTCTGATCATTTTAGACATCTGTAAGATAGCTATTTCAGGGGTAGAGGAGGGAGAGCAGATTTGAGGGAAGCAGGTTCAGCACCTCCGTCCTCTGCGCAAGCTCCAGCCGCTTTCCGTGGCCAGGATTTCTCGTCAGCGGCCCCTCGTAGGCCCTCCCCATCCTGCCACCAGGCACTTTGTAAAGTGGCGCTTTGGTATGGGGCCACGTCTTCCTCTCCACCCAAGCTCTTCACGTCCCTGTGAACTCTCACCAAAGCCACTCAGGTGACAGATCTTGCCCTTCATCATTTCCCAGCGTCCTTCAAAGGGGTGGAGGCCAAAGACCCACCTTGTACTTAGGTGCTGGGGAAAATCAAAACTTCCCACTCAACTGTGTATTTGACTTTTCTTGAAATGTAATTTCAATTTGATAAACTTACAATGGAAGGTTTCATTTGTATCACTTTGATATTTTTCACAAAGAAAAAATATATAACATGTAACAATATAGACAGATGATAGATAGATACACGGTACACTCTTTACCTTTGTTTCTGAGTGTACACGTACCAGTGAGTAATCTGAGATTGTACTAGAGACAGCCCTAGATATAATGAGTAAAATCAAACTGGCTCCTGATGCACACCATTTTCCTTATAATGTCAATTATCTTTTTACCTTTATTTACAAAGTTAAGTTAATGTTTGTGATTAATTAGCAACTAAAGTATTTCACTTAAAACCAATAGACTATGGAAGTAGATGAATTAAATTATACGGTGTGACCTATTCAGGTTTGTGAATGATTTATGATTGATATATAAATAGTGTCAGAACATTTTAGTTTAAATCTAGAAGCGTATTCCTATGATTAATGCATTGGGATAAGGGCTTTGATGGCCATGCCTCATTCTAATATGTTAATTACATATATAAAATATGAATCAGGAGGAGAAATTACTTTAGATGTGATCAAGAAAAACAATGCATCAAAAAGATGGCATTTGAAATATTATTTTGAAGTTCCTGAGGGGCAAATGTTACATTTATTATTATTATTTAGTTACAATCATTTCAACTACGGTATACTGTACTATTATTAGTTGAAATATATCTGTCAGCTATTCCCACATATGTTAGTAAAACATCTCTATGTTCATGTAGATTTAGATGCTGAATAAGAATAGTATCAAGCAGTTTGTCCCAATATTAATGATTATAACATCCTTACTATTTCGCTCGTGGAATTTTAAAACTCCTTGTAATCACTTCAAAGTCCCACGTCTATGGGCCTGATTAATTTGAATGCTTGGTACAATTTATCTTTAACAGAAACTATCCTATAATAAACAGATGTTTTATTAACATCTGATAAAAGTTTACATTTTTCAAAAGAAGTGGAGCTCGTGTTTTGTAAGCCCTAAAATAAAAGTCGAGTCCCTTAAATCTTGAATTTTCTATCTAAATTTGAATGGGTTCAGACTCCTGCTAGAAGCAGTTCCTGACAACACATTTCCCTGGTCACTCCCGCCCCCAGCGGCCTCGGCCACAGGGAGTTAAAATTTAACCCTCTGTGCACAGGAGAGAGTTAACCAGTTAGCTCTGGCAGAGCACCGCTGGTTCCTGCTGGCGGAGGAGCCCAGGATGGCTGGCTAGCAGTCCCCTGCCACCCAGTACAAGTAGTTTTCCATCTCTTTCACAGAAGCCTTTGAGCCTCACAGTACCACCCAGCCCCGCCCCTCAAAGCGGGATCATTGCTTCTGTGAACAAATGAGCGACCGCAGGGTCAGTTTACAGCTCATCAGTGGCAGAGAGCGTTAAATGAGGAACAGGGAACTTGCACTTGATTATATCGGCATATGTATTTTCCTATATAGTATTTCCGATCGTCACTAAGTGATTAATTAGGAGACTGTTTAAATTATCCCACTTCCACACGTAGATGTGACGCCTATTTGCTCTTCCTAAGACTGTGGAGAGACTTAATCAAAAAGACCTACAGATGAGCGCCTTGTCAGAGCACAGATATTTTGAAATCCCTATGAAAATGCAGTTTAATGCATCCAGTTAAATTGCCCGAGAGGAAACAGTGAATACAGCTTTCTTAAAGCCTTTCCCCCCAGGCCATTAACTAAGAAACTGGTCACTAACTGCTGATAACAACCCATTTTTGAGGGATTATTGCTATTATTGGCATTCTGTGGTTTATGGCCACATTTTGTGAAAGACCGTCTGAACAATACTGGAGCTGGACTTGGGACTTGAGAGAAATCAGCCCTTTCCCTTGTGGTTAGCGGCCCTTTTTCATTCCAATCTAAACGGACGAGGCTGAGCCGCGCTGCTGAGTTTATTATCAACTACGTTTCTTGTTGCTCTAAGAAATATGCTTTACACAGGAGTCAGCATTCAAATCAATGGGGCAAAAATATAACATTTATTGTTAGTAAAATTGAATCACGCTGAAAAGGCTGAACGAATGCCTGACTTAAACGGGATGTTAGAAATCATTCCGCTCGCCACCAGCGCGCCCCGGCTGACACGCAGCGGTGTGCGGCTCCCTCGCAGTGATTGATTGCTCGCTGGAGCAGGCGCGTATGCAGTGCCAGACGGAGAAGAGCAGCCGAAGTTATAGTATTGATTTCCCATAACTCTCTGGGAACCTGTGTACCTAGACAGGGCCTGCTCTCTGGGCCTTAGAGCTGCCTGCTGATCATTCGACCCTCTTATAATTCCATTGACTAAAAACAGAATCAGAAAGGAGGCAGCCAGGGTGAAGGGCGGGCAAACATCACGCAACAGAAGGAAAGTTCTCTAGAGTTTCAAAAATATTTCTTTTGTTCACTTCAAATGGCAGAAGCAAGTCGGAACCCTGACAACTTAAAACTACAAGGTGTGTTAGGGAGACTGAATGCAGATTACAAAAACAGGTTATTTGCATGGAAGACATGAGGGGTTTTGGGTTTTTTGTTTTGTTTTGTTTGCTTTTTCGAGTTCTGTTATTCTTCCCATTTTTGTAATTACAAAAAAAAAAAGGATGATCAGAACATATCATTAGCTCTGCTTCTTAGTGAACTTGACTTTTCTCAAGAAATTTACATCTTTCTCTCATTTTCTGTTAAGGTTCCTTCCCCTGTTTTCTCACCTAAAGAATTATAATGAGGTAGAGTGAATGAGATCTATGGGGAGAGCAGAGGACCCAGAGACGAAAGGTAAAAGGATGATTGATGGTACGAAATTACCATAAAAGTACAATCAGGATCAGATTTTAAAATGAATTTTTAAGCAGCCTAAGAGATACTCTTTGATTTGCAGTCTGGTGGAATGGGTAATGTCTCATTCAGTGGGCCAAGTTTCTCACTGTGTGACTTGAGCTTTTTCTGATCTTTCTGACTGGGAGTAAAATGGAACCAAAGCCTAAAGTGGTTTTTCATGCAGAAAATATCAAACACAATATTCTTAATGTCAAAACCTGGGCATAGCAGGTGAGGAAAGAAAAGTAAATAGAAGGCTATTGCTGTTAGTATAATTGTATCAGGCTATCCTCGCATTGGTAAGTGGGTTAAAATGTATATTATCGAAAGGGCAAGCTTGTTTACATACTGGAAAGAAGTTAAAGTTTAGGCTGCTGTCAGAGTTTAATCTTTCTTAGGTGTGTAAAATGCTCCAATGAAAATATTAAAGCATGAGCTATATGTTTTCCTGTTTGCTTTTTAAAATTTTAAATATATTTCTTATTTTAGGATACTTTCAGATGTACAGAAAAGCTATAAATATATTACAGAGTTAAAACCTTACATTATAGTCAGGATTGCCAGATTTAGCTAATAAAGTATAAGACACCCAGTTAAATTTGAATTTCAGACGAACAACAAATCATTTTTATTACACATGTGTCCCACAGCAATCCTAGCTGATATTCTATTTGCCACAATTAAGGAAACAGTATTGGTTAACTAAACCCTACACCTTATTTGGATCTCACTAGTTTTTCCCAACATCTTTTTCTTGTTCTAAGATTCCACTCAGGATACCACATCGCCTTCAGTCATCAAGTCTCCGTGGGCTCCTCTGATCTCTGACAGTTACCTAGACTTCCCATTTATTGGTAAATAACAGCACAACATGAAATATTAATTGATAACCAAAAGTGTTGATAAACCCTTGATGTATATAAATTTCAAAAAAATATTACTTAACTTATAAATTGTTTCAATGGCCTGTATACCCAAAGCTCTATTTATAAGATTATAAAAACAATAATAAATTCTAAATGCAAATAAGGAATTTTCATTTTTAACATTAGAAAAGAATAACCAGCAGGAACTTATAGACATATCCAGGCTCATCGTCAGATTGAAAAGATTGTGCTTCTTTGAATATTAGAATTATCGTGGTTCTTCAATATAACAGTAATTACTAAAAACTTTCAAGTCATGTGCTTTTAGTTCCCTCAATTTAAGCCCTCATTTCATCCATCTCCTCCACAGAACAGGTGCATTTCTGAGAACAGATCCTTGAAAGACAGTAATTCATAATTGGGGCAAACTTTGTCCATAGCCATAAGAACAGAGGTTTTTGGCTTTTTACATTTTTATTTTTTAGACATTTCCAAGAAGGTTAAAATTTTTTAAAGGAAGGAAGGGGGGGGATATGGGGTTAGTCAACCTAGCCGAAAATATCTGAAGCTTGCAGCTTTGTCATCTGGGTTGATCTTCATGAAGTCAAAATCGCCTGCTTTCAAACTGTCCCACACTGTGGGAATCGTTAACATTTCAGACAGTTGCTCCTTGTGACAGTTTCCATTTCCTCCCCCCTGCTGACAGTTCCCATAATGACTTTAATCATAGAGTCTGGAAACGGAACCGGCTATTGAATAGCAACAAACTCAATGGTCAATGTCTATGTCACTTTTCTGGGAGCAGGACTTTCTGAGCATCAAGGAGCTAATACTCAGAGCCTCCTGGAAGAGTGCTAAGTGCATTAACTCTCTGTCAATCACGGCAGTTCCACGCAGGCCAAATTATTACTATTTGGCTCAAGACGTTCCATTGAAACTTATTTGTGTGGTATTCGTATCTGTGTACCGTATATGACTAATGATGATTGTTTATGGAAAGGTGCCTGTCCAATTATTTTTGAAGAAACACAAGAATGCAGAATGACTGGAAGCATCAGGTTTCTGCCAGAGACTGCCTCAGGTAAGAGGAGGATGGCTAGAGGCTATGAGGAATCACAAGAGACAAGTCAGAGTCGTAAATTGGGAAACTGACATATCTCATCTAATATACTTGCTAACTAGGCCTTTAAAAACCTTGACATTTAACTAAGTTTGGGGAAAAGTTATGGGGTTTTGTCCTTTTCTGTGGGCTCTAACTCATTAATCCCGCGCATGAAGGTGTTTATCCTCGTTAGCAACGTCGGTAGATGAGGGAGGCAGTGCTTGGGGAGGCAGGTAAGCGTCTGTCTCTCCGTGGAGCCGCTGTTTATGCAGACTGTGCTGGTTTCAAAGCCAAGTCAGTCAAAAATGATTCTTCAGGTTATTTACCCTTTTGCTACTTCAGGGCTTGAAATGGCATGAAAGGAGCCTTTCATTCAGCAGAGGCATTTAAATAAAGCGTTCGAAAGGCGGATGTGTCTGGAAGAGGGTGGGCTCTTTACGGAAATAAACAAGTTTCCAGGGTTTTTAAGAAAATAGGAAAGAAATTAAAACTTCCCAGTGATTGTTGTCTGCTTCAATATCTGATTTTGATCAAGTTTATATTATTTAAGGGCATAGCAATGGCCCGTGGCAAGATCATCTTTGGCTTCATATGTTAATGTTTCTGAAGTAGGTTTCACTTTACCATGAGGTTTTTTTTTTTTAAACCCCAGAAACATTAAGTGATGAGACAAAAGACGTATCATTTATAATCAGAAAGCAGCACTATCCCGAAAAGGCAGAGAGAGTAGGTGCTGTTCGCAAAGCACACGGTAAAATAGCTGAGCTTTTCATTCAGTGATTTATTAAACGTGTGCCACAAGGAACTTCATTACACTGAAATGCTTCCAAATGGGGTGTTAGCATTTGCCTTTATCAAACCAAAACACTGCCCTCCATTTTTAAAAATAATTGCAAGGCTCATGTTTTTCATTTATTTATATTAAGTGGATGATAAAGACATCAGGAGACACTTTTAAAATGTGGAGATGAGACTACCAAACAATTAATGTATAAAAATTGTTACTTAGAAACCCTAGGAAGCTCTTTTAACTTTTTTCAAGCTACTAAAAACCGTGTGTGTGTGTGTGTGTGTGTGTGTGTATTTCCTTTTTCATCATTTTTCTTTGAACTATGGAACTTCATCTCTTTTTAAGTGTTTTAAGATAAAAAGACTTTACTATTTGCTCCTAAAATTATCATTGAAAATTTTTAGCACTTATAAATTTATTATACAAATTAAAAATAATTTAAAACATGTATTTGAAGAACATATGTCAAATAATGTATACCAGTCCCTTCTTTTGGGGTGAATTCCTGTCAATGATATTTTAGGCCAATATTCATTTAGTAGTTTGTATGAACTTGGGATAATGTTACATTCTTCAGAGAAAACATGAAACAAGCTGAAGACACAGTCCTTGCCTTCAAGGGAGTTCTGATTTTATGGGAAGACAAGCCTCACACACCCAGAAATAAAAAGTGTAGGGGGGCAGTATAAGATGATATGTAGTGATTATAAAGACCTTTTGTAAGGAAGAATAAAGCGCCATGTCATGTGGTTTCAGAACAATGAAAAGCAGTGCCTCTCACAGTGCGGAGAAGAGGAGCTGGAGCCCACCGAGAGCTGGGGGCTGGGAGGTCCATGGGTGATGAATCAGGGATGGAGTGTCGTGAAAACATGGCAGTCTGCCTGATTTGGTGATTCATTTGTGTCTGTAGACAGATGATGGCACTTCTGAGCAGCCTGCTCCAAAGCTAGAAAGCAAACTAGACATGGTGGCAGTGACTGAACTGACCAAGGAGTTCACAGGGGCAGTGGGGTAACCTTGACAAAGAGGTGTCACTGGATGAGGCCATGCGCGGTGCACAGGGTTCCCTCTCTGTACAAGAGTCTGTCTGCCACATTAGACAAGCTATTTACACTTTCTGAACTTGGGTTTCCTTATGTGTTACAGGGACCTAATAATAGTTCCAATCTCATCCATGTTTTGCATGTAGTAAATGACAAAAAGCATACAAATAATGCCTGTTTCATAGGGCCATGGTGAGAATTCAATGGGAACATACATACAAAAGATGGAGCAGAGACTGGGAAGTGTTGGCGGGTAGGGTAGCCAGTCTTAGAGTCATGTCTATAAGGAGCAAGGCTGGGAAAGCTGCAGCTCATTCTGGACAGCGCTGCGTGCTTCTCAAGTATGAGATGAGTCAGCAGGGAGAAACTCAGAAGTGGGGGAATGTTCCAATGGTGACATGTAGTGTTTTTATGCACAGCCTTTCATAGGGACCTGATGGAAGGGCCCTGTGGATTCTCCTGGGGTAGAAAATGAGAGCCCACGGATTAGGTTTTAGTTAACATGGGATAACTGTCCCTCTGTTCAGCTCTACAGAAGGAAGAAGTTTGGAATCAGAGTACAAGGCACGTTTACAAAGAATCTCATTGCCAACACGGGCTGGCCTCTGCAACTTGTTGGAAGAGAGTAGCTAAAAGATTAGTCCATTGTAGCACCTTGGGCCTCACACAGGCTTCAGAGGGGCTTTGAGCCCAAGGCCTGTAAGAACAATGAGAACTAATAGCCAATTTGAAGTCCTTTGTGTATGATTCCATCTGGTTCCCCAAAGCCATCATGAGTCTTGGTAAAACATTACAGCTCAGTCTTCCCCATTCCAGTAGCACCTGCACCTGCACTTGACATCTGGGCCTGCACTTGAGCCACAGTCATGCCAGGGTGAATAGAAGCTCTGCCTGAGTGAGGCCGGTGCAGGGGCAGGGACAGGAGGCCACGGAAAGGCCCAGCCCTGACCCCAACCCAGGCCAGCAGGGCACCAACGGCCAGGTTTGGCAATGGGAATAATGTCCTAGGGTTCCCAGAAATCCAGGGGAGAGAACCTGCTAATGATGCTGAATATCTGATGGTGACCTGGGTGTGAAGTGGGTGTTGATGGGAGGTGCCATCTTACAGCTGCTAACGCGTGTTTGGAGTATCCAGGTTACACAGGATGGTTGTGAGGTTGCAATGAGGTAACAAATGAAAAGTTCTTAGCCTACATCTGGCCTTTAATGGGCTCACAATGAATGTTGGTTGTAGCTGATGTTACTGTTATTGACAATGGGATGTCACATTAGGGGACTATGCAAGGAAATTGGTAAAGAAGGTCACACGAGATGTGCTCATTCCGAAAGTCCTATAGGCAGCCAGGCTCCAGCATCTACACATACCAGTGCACTGCTGTGTGCAGAGCCAGACCAGGCATCGCTAGAAGGCCATTTTCCACTTGTCACTTTCCCGAAGATGGACAAGGGTACGGTCACCCAGGAGTATAATTCTCTAAAAAATGACAAACTGCATATAATTCACCAGAGCTGTTTTAGAAGGTCATGAATCTGTGGAGCAGGTATAAGCCTCAAATGGTGAATGTAAAGCATCAGAGGTGGCTCTGTGGGAGATGGGCCATTTTTCTCTCACAAGACCACTAAGCTCCTGGCGCACAGGTGGGTAGTTCAATAAAACCCACCACAATCTGGTGTCTTTATTCTTCTAAGGAGCTTCTTAGGCTCAAAGAGGGAGGCAGCCATTGGACTAAAACAGGCCCCAGTGTAACGTGGGTCCAGAGCAGTCTTTGCATTGGAAGACGTCTCCCTATGAGACAATGGTCCTGGATCCCCGGCTCCGTAGTGGAGGGCAAGCCGGGGCCCAGCAGGTGACAAGAGCAGTACTGGCAGCAGAAATCTCACTTAAGGCAGAAGGTAGAGTTGACTCAGGAGCTGAGTATGTGTCCAGCCAGTAGAAACCGAGAGATAGGAGGAAGGATGGGCAGCCCCTAAGACACAACACCTGCTCTCAACAGGTCACCAGCTCTGACTCCTTTTACCAGCAGGAAGCAGCAGGGGGCAGTGTCCCTAGTCATCAGGTTTACCTCAGGTCAGGGGGCAGGAACTAGACTAGCTGAGTCAGAATTTATGAAGCAGTGTGACAGAAATACTTATGTACAAGCTCTATGTAAAGTTGTTAAAGGAATTAATCCATTTATCCTCACAGCAACATGTAATAGGTGATGCCATGACCCCAGACACACATCAGCCTCAGGGCCTTTGCGCTGACTGTTTCTCTGACGGGACCCCCAGTCACATGCACAGCCCATTCCTCACTGCCTGCAGACCTCTGGGCAAATGCCATCTCCCAGGGGAATACCGTTTGATTACTCCATCTAAAATACTCCACATTACTTTTTTAATTTATTGATTGATTTTACTTTATTCTCCTATCATGCTTTATTTTTCTGTATAGCTTTTATTTCTTCGGCAGGATATATTTATTTGTACATCATCTATTGCCCCTCCAGAAGTTAAGTTCTGTGGTGGCAGGGAACTCAGCCAGTTTGTTCTCTATCCTCAGCCCTCCAAATAGTGCCTGTCTCAGAGAAGAGCACAATAAATAAATAAATAAATAACCATTGAGTGATGGTTTCAGTTTACAAGGAAGAATCTGAATGACAGGGAGTTTCAGAAAATTTTCAAGGTCTCAGTCATACATGCAGGATCGGCTCTGGATTCAGTGGGGCTCCGAGGCCCCCCGGCTCCCAGCTCTGCACACAACTTCATCCTGCCCCTCAGTATTGTGTTCCATTGTCACATCAGTGCTGAGAGAGAAACAGGTCCCCTGCCAGCAGGGCTGCACACAGCTTGTGGAGCACTGCTCCCCACGCACATCCACTCTGGCCTCCTGGGCCCTCTCTTCTGGCCAGGCCTCCTCACCTGCCACTGGGAGGCAGGGCGTCCTGGCCGGTGGCAGCCTCCGTCTAGCTCTCTGCCTCTCAGGCAAAGTGTGAGAGCAGAAAGTTAGGCTAAGCCCCCTGAAAAGTCTCGATACCAGCATTGCCCTTACTGACCAAAAGGGCGGCAGGGACTCTGTTGCCAGTGAATTTCTAGGTACCCCTCTCAGAATGCTCCAATTAAACTGCTCAGACCCTAGTCAGGCCGACGTACACAGATCACCCACCATCAAGGGCACTACTGAGCCTCAGCACGCAATTGGTCTTTGGAATTCTGCTACGATGTGGGCTCCATGTTTATCTCTAGCTGACTGTCCAGAGAAGCAGAGGTCTGAAGGCCTGTGATTTCAAGCTCTGGGTGTGTCTGTTGTCAGAAGTGTGGAGCATCCGGAAGATACAAGTTGCTCATTTACACTGGCAATTGGGGGATCCTGGTGTGCCCAGCCTCTCCACACACACAGCAGGGGCAGGAAAGAGACTCAGAGACTGAAGTCTGAACAACCCTTCCATTAGGTGGATGCCCAGTGGGCAGAGGCCTAGGGCCTGGGTAAGGAGCCAGGGAGGGGCAGGGTAACTCCACAGATTAGGGGTTCCATCAAAGGAAGCTGTCAAAGCTGAGACCTACATGTAAAGCCAGGTGGACCAGCGGTGACTGGCCAAGAGGCCTAATTGAGATCAAGCGATAGATGAGAAACCAGGCATTCCAGGCCAGAGCAAGAGCGTTCAGAACACAGAGCAGAAAGGGGAACCTGGAGGCCATCCCTGAGCCAAGGGGCCTCCCACCAGCTCTCGCATAGCACGCTGCTGGCCTTGCCAAGGACGCGGCAGAGTCAGCCTAGGCAACACTCAAGTTACGGGGCGTGAGCTCCAATAAACTTAGGACGAAAGGAAAAAGGAAAGTATCGCTGTTTCATATCCCAAAAGCTCAAAATATTTAATGGGTTCTTCTCTTCATGGGTCACTACAGTCTTTCATTAATTTAATAATTATTTATTTAGAGACTACTGGGCCAGATGCTGAAGTAATTCAAGGCTGGTGAACCTACCAAGCCTTAGTGGGTTTTTATTTTCACTGTGTCTTTTTTTTTTCAATTTTAAAAACCTTTTTCAATATTATTTTTAGTGTCAGGTATACAGCATGGTAGCTAAACAATCCCCTGATATTTCCAGTACCCACCTGACACTACACACAGTTATTCCAATATTATTGGCAGTATTTCCTATACAACTCTTTCAAAGAGGAAACGCTTGTCAAATCCCCACGCCTGTATTATCCTGCCCTATGAAAACATATTTCTTCTAATGTTTAAAACAATTTTAAATAGAAAATGATGCTTTTGACTTTCTTGAAACTCAGCAAAAAGGTTTGAAAACTGACTTTTTTGAAAAGTTTGTGAAACTGACTTTTTTAGTACTAAAGAGGCAATAATTTTTGCTCAGTTGTTACCTCTGGGTTCATTAATCCAGTCTAGAGCTACTAGCATATTTGTTTCCAAAAGACCACTGTCCAGTTCCACTCACAGTGCCATTCAGGTACAGATGGTGGTTTCCCTGAGGGCTTTTAAAGAAAAATCTCATTCTTTTTGTGTTGCTGCCATTTGTATCTCTTATTGTAACTACTCTGAAGGGCCCATGAAGCAGAACTCTAACGAATGTTGACTGTCTACCAATTACAAGTTAACACGGCTTCACCCTCAAACGACAGGATCTTCCAGTAAAAGAGGGGAGGGCTAATCCTCACACCGGGGATGACCGTCCACAGACTTACACCTATCTACTGTCCGCAGGCAAGAGTGCAGGGTAAAGAACATGACTTCGAGTGCCCGTGACAACGGTCATCCCAGGCTATTTGTCTCAGAACATTAAACTCTGATAAAAAGGGTTAGGTATTAGAATCAAGTCTAGAGAATGTGTGCAGATCACTGCTGGAAATGAAAAATGATTTTAAATAATTAAAAAAGTAATGGTGATGATAATAACAGAGTCGAAGAGAGAAACTGGAACACCAGCTCCGACTCATTGAGAAAGGCTCCAAGGCGGCCGCAGTGTGTCTGGTAGACCGAGAAGAGCTAGGCCGGCCGGCCTCACCCCTTGGTGCTGCCAGCCGGCTTCGTTAGGCAGTCGGCAGAGCGCCCACAGCGCTCAGGCATTTCACGGAGGCATGTTAGTATTGATAATGATAAATCTGCGTGGATTCTTTCCCGAGCACTTTCTCCCTGGTATGTTTCTCAAGTGTGCGAAATAATATCAAGAGTAATCTGAAAGACCATGTATTTTTTAAAATAAATTTTTCATTAAGGATATTGCATGTGTTAAAACCTCATGTTTTATAATATAATGAAGCTGGCATTGTACTGTCCCTGCCTCCTATCTCCTTAAAGTTATTGCATTGAATTATTCTCTAGTATTGAATGACCCAAAACAAGTGACAGACTAATCCTACTGAAACCATCCTACAGTCTAATACACTAATCTTATAGCTCCTTATGATGTCTCTTCACTACTGAAAAAAGAACGTCATAAGCAGGCCAAGTGATTTTCCCAAAATGTTAGATGATAGTATTGGCAAAATTCAGCAAAAAGTCCACTGATCTTCATTTTCAAAACATGAGTATCGACTACAAGGCCAGTGTATATTTTAACACCGGTACTAAAGGCTTTTTATTTTGAACTTGGGCAAAGGTCATGGCTCCTAAAGTCTTTTTGAATGATCAAGAAAATCACTGTGAGATCACTAGGCCTACATCTTTTCAGTACACCAGATAATCAACTAAGAATAACACATCTTGCCTCATAGCCTTTGATGGACTTGGCTGCCTCTTGATTGGTAATAATGAAGCAGCTTAAGCAAAGAATATGATAACAGGAAGGAGAAAGAAACTGAGGAACACATTAGAGACAACTAAAAAAACTGGTTTTCATATTATAACAATGGGAAATGACGTCTAGGTTCCTGCTTAACAACAAATCTGGGAAAAGCAAAAGGGAAGATTATGAGGTTGTAGAAGACTAATGAAAATAGACGTCATTGCTTCAGGCCGACTTCTCTCCCTTAGATCTGTGCCAGGGACCACCTATATGTTGCCGGGTGAGATGTCTTTCGAAGCCGAGGCTCCAGGCTGGCCCAGCCCTTTTCCTTTCAGCCTGTGTGCTAGGACCACGGAGGGACTTCAGGGCTCCCTGTGGGGAACTGAAGCCCTGCAAACCCCCCAGGGCGTGGCCTCTCTCACTGCGGCTCTCCCCTGCCAGCCAGGCTGAGCCCCCTCTCGGGGAGACTCTACCCTCATGCATCTGCCAACAATGATCACCTCGGGACAGGGGCCATTTCCTTGAAGAGATCTGGATCTCCTGATTCTTAGTCCACTGGGTCACCAAACCCTTAAGGAAACACAGTTATTTCCTAGAAACGTTCATCCACGAGCAATTTGCTTCTTCCTCCTTCTGTTTTTGCTTCAAGCCCTGTTCACTTTGATGCATATATTGTATACCAGGCCAGTGCTAAGTCCTTCACAGTCATTATATAATTAAATCTTTTTTATGCTTACAGAAACCCCTCTAGCTAGGTTTTATTACCCCATTTAGCAGATGAGAAATCTGAGGCCCAAAATAAGTGATGCAATTTACCTAAAATCACAGAGCTCAGATTCTGAAGACCATGTGGTTACTATAATTATATCACTTTGATCCACCCTATCTGTATATGTCCTGTTTGACTTTTATTTTTCTTCATAATAGTTATCACTGATATTATATAACTCTTCCACTTAAAGTCATTACCTTGAGAGGGATACTTTCCCATTACTACCTCAGCCTTACACGGGAACTGTTTTAGTGCCCACCTTAAAGAGAGTGGTATGAGTTAAGGGAGTTACAGTGTAAGAGAATAAGAACAATGCTTGGCCAATTGTAAGCATTATAAAAGTGTTAACTGTAATTATTAGCAGTATTATAGTGGTGATAATAATAGTAGTAGTAATAGCAGTAGCAGTACATTTATGTGTTTGAGAGTTTATTATGTCTCCCATACTAGAATATAACTTAAGGACCGACTCTGTTTTGTTCACTGCAGGACTCGCATTGTCCAGAACAGTGCTTAGCACAAAGTAAGGGCTCAATAATTTTGTGTTAAATGAATGAATACATAAATGACTTCAAGTCTTCATGTTCATTTCTCTGAGACTTCGGGGATTTGGACAGCTAAAATTCACAGGTGGGCCGATGTTGTCTCTGATGTCAAAGCTGTCCACACCTGGTCCAGCACCCACATGTACCCATGCATAAAGTAGGTACCATGTGGGTTATCTGCTGTGCCTCATGCTGATGGCTACCATTTATGTATGTATGTATGTATGTTTAGAAAAAGGGGAAGGAAGGAAGGAAGAAAGAGAGGGAGAGAAATATTGATGTGTGAGAAGAATATCCATCAGCTGCGTCTTATGCACCCCCAACTGGGGACCTGGCCCACAACCTAGGCATGTGCCCTGACTGGGAATTGAACCTGTGACCTTTTGGTTCACAGGCCGGCACTCAATCCACTGAGCCATACCAGCCAGGGAGATGGCCTTCTTTCTTGACATATTCTTCCGAGGGGCTTCATGGATGGCTGAGTCATTCTCCATTAGTTCTCCAAGCTGTCCTGCCCTCTCCATCCCATAAAAATGATCCTGTCCTAAATTTATTGCCATAAGGCCTCCTCACTGGTAGGTGATACCTAATTCCTGTCATGAACTGACATGCTATTCATATTTTCCTAATGTCTCTTGAAACTCTAAATTCTATAAACATTGATCTTGTGTGACTGTGGTTACTTCAGAATTTTCTATATGTGTGATGATATTCTATCAGAGATGTGCTAATATTTACCCTCCACCTGGTGATGAATGCCTTCATCCAAAGGATTAGGTTTAATGGTAGAACTCAGGCTCCTAAGCTGACATCTTGGGGGGAAAATGGTACTGATAGAGCCGTGGGAAAGCCCTTGTTATACTACGTGCTTTCGTTTCCCTGAAATAAGGCTAGTAATGTCCTCTGGTTCGCCCAATCAGCTTCTTCTCCTGACTCCATTAGAGACACAGGCTTTATTCCAGACTGGGTAAGTTTGGAATTTAGCCTCCCCTTGTTTTCCACTTTCAAAAGTAGCAGAAATTTTGTGGGCTGGGAACCAAAGGGTCCAGGTTCGATTCCCAGTCAGGGCACATGCCTGGGTTGCAGGCCAGGTCCCCAGTGAGGGCCATGTGGGGGGCAACCATACATTGCTGTTTTTCCCTCTCTTTCTCCCTCCCTTCTCCTCTCTCTAAAAATAAATAAATAAAATATTAATAAATAAATAAATAAAAATTTTAAAAAAAGTAGCAGAATTTTCTGAGAGAAATTGTGAGTGATAATAGAAAAGAAGAACAAACAAAGAACAGAAGGGGAGGGTAAGAAATCAGTGCGGTGTGCAGCAGAAGAGAAAGGACCGGTCAGTGTGAAATGGGAGAGGAAGAGAGAAATCTACTAAAGCAATCATAAAAAGGGAGGAAATGAAAGGGAAACACAGAGAGCAGAGGAATTAGCACAAAAGAAGGTAATGAAATGCAGAGGATTCCATGAGACAACAGAGACAGCCATAGGGAAGCGTGGCTACAGTGAAGAGACAGGACATAAATGGATTAAGACACGGAGTAACAAGTCAGTTAACCACGTAAGGAAGGATTGGTGGTCAAAGTAAAATGCACATTGTTTATCATTCTGGTGGTTTATGATATTTATAATACATCTAGGTGTTCCATTTAATCTTATTAAGTCATAGTCATAATTTCATTTATTACATGCAACTGAAAAGTTTCAGTGTATCGTGTACCGAGGGGTAGAAGGGGTAGAAGGAAGTGATACGGCTTCACTTGTAACCCATTATTATCCGTACACCAATAAACCTTACAGTGCTGGAAAATTTCTGGCAGTGCCTGGCTGTACTAAGCACTGTTCTGAACAATGTAAGTATCACAGTGCCTATTTACAGAAAGAGAAGCAATTGTTTCCCAGAAAATGAGAAATAATTTTAATGCTTTGCCTACTTAGCTGTGAAAAAGGATGTGGTCTAGGTGGAGTTTTCAGAAAAGCCAATTCACGTACACACACACTTCTCTCTCCACTCCCGCTGCTACCCTAGTTCAAGCCACCACTGCATCCCTCTTGAAATGTTAGGACGCTCTCCTAGCTCCTTTCCCCACTTCCACCCTGGGTCTTTCCAGGTATCCACAACACACCCAATCTGAACTTCTAAAAGTATCGTCCCTCAGCATCTACGGACTCTTCGCAGTGGCTTCCCGCTGCACAAGGGGATACACCTAAGTTCCCGCAGGCACCGGTGTGACCCAGCCCCCCTGTGTCTCCTCTTTATGTTCCACGGTGGGTGCTGCTCCTCCTCTTCTCCTCAGGTGTGCGGCCACCTCTCTCCTGTCCCAGCGCCTTCATGTACGTTCTGTCCAAAACCTGGAACACTCCCCCATTTTTTGATCTGGCTGAACGATACTCAAGTTTCCTGTCTCAGCATTAACACTGTTTTCCTCATAGAAGCTTTATCTGACCCCCAAGCCTAGGTCAGGTCATTCTGTTACATGCGCTCAGTGCTTATTTTACTTCCATACATCAATTCACATTACTCATAATAATTATTTTGAATACTTATCTGCATACTTCTTTGTGTGCTTTCTGTGACCCTCGGTTGGTTGTGAGTCTTCCTGAAACAGAGGCCTGGTCTACCTTGCCCTTCACTGTTTCCACAGTGCCTTCCATGGTTCCTGCCACATGACAGGCACTCAATATGTTGGCTCAACGAGTGAATAAAATTTGCATTTCCAAAATCCTAGAGTTGTCCACAGTCCCAAGGAGTCTGCCTCAGGTAGAGCTCACATAATGCATGTGATGCTTTCTATGCACTTATTTAGGGAGAGAGAACCCCTTCTGCCGCTCCCCGCCCCCTTGCCTGTCCTGACTGTTCTCCGTGTTACAGCAGCGCAGCGGAGAGAGACAGCAAGCCATTTCCCCATGAAAGCAAAGTGACACGCAGTATTCAAAACCTTTTTAGCTTCTGTAAACAGAGGGTTTGCAGTCCTATTTAGTTGAAAGAGAATTGAGCTGAAGGGCAGGACATGGTTGGAGTAAAGAGAAGCATTACTAGCACTTTGTATAAAATAAAGGAGATGATATCTCTGGTTCTCCACTTACCTGACACTGCTGTCTTCACAGCAAGTCTCACATTGTCCTTTCCTGATGTGCTGTCACAACCTCCTTCAGACTTGTCACCAGTCCCTCATGCTTTATTCTGAAACAAGAGTGTCCAAATCTGTACTTCTTAGTGTAATGACTGGTCTCCGATGTCCCAGGATGACTAACTCAAAACCTTCTAGTAAGTGTTGTCAGTTAGGTTGGAGTGGCTTCTAGCAAGGCCAGATTCAGTCTAGGGCAGTTTCCACTTGCCTTCCTATGTTACCAAATACGGTTTTCAAGATACTGACATATACTGGCCTATTACATGGTGCATGTTCCTTTCTGGTGGCAATAGGACCTATGAACTCTAACATAAGTTGTCAGGTCAAATTGTTAGGATTTGGTGATTCTCTTCTGCAGCCAAACCCGCAGTTTTCAGAAGTAGTGCCCACTGACGGTACTAAGCACTTAGAGCCTCTCATCACACAAGGGCCTCACGCATACAATCACCTTTCCAGTGGCTAGATTAGCCCTTGTCCATGTTATGTTTACTATTGAAACATAACCTGCCGTTATTTGTATCTGTTTACTCCGTGACCATCTGCAGGACCAATATAAATACAAATGGAACTTGTGGGGCAAGAAAAATGTATTGATAATTGTTGACTTGGACAGACCCGGTGGGAAGGGTGCGCCCATTCGAACACCTGTCTCCCACTCTCCCACCATCTGCGCGATCACTTTGCCCTTCAGCCGCACCACTCACCCCTACAATTAGCCTGTCACGAGGGGGTGAGTGCAGCTCAGGTGGATTTAATGTGAGTTTAATACGGCCCATTGAGTTTAATGTTGATTTAAACTTTAATGTTTAAAGTAACTATTTCTGTTCTTGCTATAAATCTATGTGTCTGTGCTTAATTGGGAAAATGAGTCCATCTAAGGCAAGAGACAGGTTCTATGTTTTGTAAAGAGACTACATCAAATAAGCAGATGATAGGCTGTCCAAAGCTCTAAGTGAAAATAGCAGAATGATGCATAATTCATGGGTTGCAGTGAAGTTAAAAGAAAAGGTTAATATTTTAATGTGTTCTTAAGAATTCTTTCCCTCAAATTCTCAATATGAATATAACAATTGTCTATATATAGCTATAAAGGAAAGGGAAGGGGCTAACATGTAATCCTGACCTACTATATGCTGTTCGGTGTGATGCCAGAGAAGTTATATTCATTTTCTCACCTAATAAAACAAGGTGAGTGTTCCACAAAAACACTGGATTCAGAGAGTTTATGTATCTTGGGATATAAGCCTAAGTGTATCTGTTTCAGTGTATGTGTTCTTCCCTCGAAGTGGTTTTATCGTTTACCTGATAGGACATCAGTCTGGATGATTCAAAGCTCCAAGGATCTCACTTCACCATGTGTGAGATATTATACTATTTCCCCTGTAGAAGACAAAACAATTGATTAGAAAACATGGAAGTCGCAAGTTGTCCACCCAATTACCCAGACATGACATCATTAGCGCTCAAAGTAGTTGGATAACCACAGTTTCTCTGTTCCCATCCATTCATTCTTTCATCCAAATCATGTTCTTTTCACTGCCCATTATGCGCCAGGCAGTGGGATAGACATGTTGGATGGAATGACAAGCTAGACAGATAGCCTCTCTGTCCTAATGGAGCATACAGTGACAGGGAGGAAGCAGAGGGGGCACCAAGACGGCAACCACAGCCTGCATTTCTGGAGAGCAGCTCTGGAGGCCACTGGGCGAGTGCCATACCTGAAGACTGCCCCTCACACCAAAGGACACGCCACAGAGAGGCTGAGGGCATGTGCCTCTGTCTATTGTCTGTGCAGTGCTCTGAGAGGGGCAGCCTGCCAAGAGCCATCTCTCTGACTGCCACAGTCCCATGGGACCCAGAAATGTAGGTCCCCTTGGCTGTCAGAATCAGACAATCAAGGGGCTTCCCCTGGGTGGCAGCTGCAAAATCACGGCACCAGATGTAAAAACTAGGGCACCAACCACGTGTGAAGCCCCCTTCCAGGAGACACTAGCGTTATGAAATGTGGCAAAGGGAGAGTGTGAAGACAGTGCCCATCCTCTGAGGTCTCTGGAAAGAACTACAGTCAGCCCCTGGCTGCCTGTTTAATTAGAAGGCTGCCCCTCAAGCCAAATCCATGATGATTGGCTAACAGGCCCCCTTCACTAAACATCTAAACTTCTGGGTCTGCTGACTCTTGCTGTACCCTTTGGGTGGGAGCTGTTTAAGAACTCTTTGTCTGCTGCTTACAGTCCTGTGAGACCTACTAGGTCACCAAGCCATGCAATGTAGCAGTATTCTCTGACAGCAGTTGTAAACATAGCGGTGTCAGATAGGGGTAGGAGCTCCTTTCTGGGTGACACCAATTATTAGAGTCTCATGAGACACAAGCTCCCCTGGCCTCCAGAGCAGTCCATCAAAAGCTGCCCCAGAGTGGTAGCTGCAAAGATTGGGGGCACAACAAAAAGCATGTGACAAAATTCAACATTGATTTTTGATAAAAACTCTCAACAAAGTGCATATAGAGAGAACATAAATCATCATAATAAAGGCCATATATGACAAGCCTACATGCTCATTGGTGAAAAGCTGAAAGCTTTTCCTTTAAGATCAGGAACAAGGTTAAGATGCCCATTCTCACCACCTCCACGCAACATAGCATTAGAAATCCTAGCCTGAGCAATTAGGCAGGAAAAAGAAATAAAAGGCAGCCAAACTGGAAAGCAAAAAGTCAAACTGTCACTATTTACAGAGAACATGATATTATATATAGAAAACCCTAAAGACTCCATCAAAGTGGAATATTATTCAGCCATATAAAAAATGAAATTTTGCTATTTGTGAAAACATGGATAGACTTTGAGGAATTTTGCTGAGTGAAGTAAGTCAGATAGATAAAGACAAATACCTTATGATCTCTATTCTAAGTGGAATATTAAAAAAAAAAAGAAGAAGCTCAGAGATACAGAGAGCAGATTGGTGGTTGCCAGAGGTAGAGAGTGGGGATGGGAGAAATGGGTGATGGGAGTCAATACGTAAAAAAGAAAAAAATGCAGTGAATGTAAAACAGACAAAAATATTTATTTTTCCAGGTGTACTTCGACCAGGACATTTCATAAATCTGAGATGAGTTGTTAAAAGAGAAGTTTGTGCTTGATTTTCTGAATTTGTCAACATGTTTATACCCCTACTTGGTATTTTATTTGTTGCAGCTATATTGAGGAAAGGGACAGTTACCTCCAATTAAAATGCACAGCACCTCAGTACTGTCCCACGAGATTCCTATTTAAATTGTAACAAAGTCAGAATCACTCAGCAGCATGCATAAGTCATAAGTCCTTCCCAATGGAAAGTTTATCCCCTTCCTAGTCCTGAACCAAGAGTAGATGATGGCATTCACTCACTCCTCATCTTTAGACTCAGTAAAGTCCACCAAAAAAATCATAAGAGATGCGTGAAGCGTGTCACATCAATTTCTTTGCTGTTTAGACGAAATGAGCTTTGTGCTGCTCTCAAATTAGATGCTCATTGTGCATAATTCACCCCATACATAGAACAGCTGCTGGCTTTTGCAATGCTTTTCAATCCAGTGCTGGGGGTACCCATTGTTGGCAAGTGTCACTCAGTCAAATCTATGGCATAGGCATCATTGGATTTGATGATAAACATAGAAAAGAATTACATAGAGAAATGCCTGGTATGCTCCTCTTTAGCTAGAGAAGTTAACTCTGAAGCAATTCTGTTAAAAGGCATTATGCTATTACATTGGAAAATTATTTTAATTTTTTAAATATTAAAAATTCTTTAAATGTAATGTTAAATATTGTTCTGTGACTGTTTATGAAAAAGAGGGAATAGTACATTTGCCATCAGTATGTTCAAAGGACTGAAGAGGTAGTTAAATCCTCAGGATGGGTCTCCTGGATAAACCAGGAGCCAGAAAACCTTGGGTTTAACTCTATAACTGCACTAACACACATCTGTAAAACTGTAAAATAATTATCAACAGGTATTTATGTGAAGCACTTTAAGGTGGACATTGTTACCACAGGTCCACAAAACGTACTTCTCAGAGCGTCATGCTGAATTTGACCACTGGAAAGATTGGCATTAGCCTCAGATCAGAAATCTCGCAGCTGCTTCTGTTACTGGTGGTTCATGTATTTCAGAATGGGAGAAGTGTGGGAAAATCTAATATAACCACTGCAAGCAGTAGTCCGCCACCTTTTATTTTTTTAAGTGTGTGAGTCTCTAATTGGAATCATTGTTTTACAAATAAGATAACTGAGAAAAGGGAAACCTACAAAGTCCTAGTGAGTTAGAGGAGATGTTGCTACAGTTCAATTCAGAAATTTTACATCGAATCCCACTCAGCTGAAAAGAAAAGTAGAAACGTAATATATCATATTTTAGACAATAAAGGGCAATAAAGCTGTGCCTGAGCACAATTATCCTCTTTCAAATTGTAAAGGTAAAATTTGACGGGGGATGTATTCAAATTTTGACTGCCAATGTGCAATATTTCTGTGAAATCAGTTTTTGTGGACTAGGCCAAATGCCAGTGATGATATTGGAGCAATGCGTTTAGGTGAAATGTACTCTGAAGAACTATTTTGGAAGTTTGGGGTTATCTAATTGCTCATATATACATATTTATATGTGTGGGTGTATATACTCACATACAAACACAGTGGCAGAGCTCCCTAAACAGATTTCAATAAATGTTTTGTTGATACACATTGGGCTTCCCTTAAAGTATGTACTTTGGAAGTTTGCACATACAAGATTGACATTCAACTGGTATGCAGCCAGGCTGGCTGAAGCAATCGTTCATGGCTGGCATTCCTTCTGCTTTGTCTAGCAGGCATTCACTTTGATTGGTTAGTGATTGCATCATACCAGTTATTAAATATTTTTATTATTGCTCGGGGTGCATATGCCTTAATGTATTCTATAGGATTCTTTATAAAACATTGACAGTAATTATTAACAATTAGGAAATGATAGCAAAAAAAAGTGGAGATAGTATTTATTGACTGCTCATTGTTGAGAAAGTTGGCAAAGAGGAGGAAATAACCAGAAATATGTTCAAATTAAACAAGACATGTAGTAAAGATCAACATAGTTGCACCTATGTGATTATTACAATGGTCACGAAACACACAGTGAACATCTCAGCCCCTATAGCAAGAGAATTCTTCACTTCAAGTGCTTTAAGAAATCCCCATATGATGGGAATATTTTTTAACATCTTTGAACTGAATAGATAAAATTTCTCTGTCTTGCTCTGCCTCTCTTTCCCCCATCCCCACTTTCTTTTGTAAAGAAAAAAAGTGACTGGCTCCTTAATGCAATGAATCAAAAATACCCTAAAGCAACAGTATTTGCAAATGCTTGAAAAATATAATTTTTTAAAGGCAGGTATTTTAAATTTCCATTGTTCATGACTTGGGTGGACAAGTTTTTCTATATCACTTTTATGTACATTCTCTTTCATTCAGTGGTGTTTACATAATCTGAGCTGGGATATTAGGAGTAATTTGGCCACCATTTATTTTGGGAGAAAATAATTAGAAAATTATGCTTTTATAAATAGCTTTGATTGAATTTAAGTACTTGTTCTCAGCATAACTATTTGACTTCATTCAACTAGTTTTTTTCAAGTGAATTTGATTGAGTAGACTCACTTTATATTCAAGGTCTTTATTCATTCTGTTTCATAAGACCAAAACCTATAAAATCAACTAAGGAAATAATGGTAAAGGATTTCCTACATCTATTCTCAACATCTAGAAAAAAACCATACCATTCATCATGAAAAAGAAAAAACTGAATCATTTTTTAAAGGATGGTTAGCAAGTTATTCTACAACCACCAGATCTTAATCTTCTTATAAACATTCAACTTTACAAGATAACTCCCTGTGATTTATCCTATTTTTAAAAATGTAGGAATACAATGGATAAAATATATAAAGAAAATTTCCCATCAAAAATACTTATTTCAATATGAGTGACACAGTAAATTGTAGCTTACAGGATTCTCCAAATGCACTTTCATGATAGGGCACAGCAGGTGGGACTGAAGGGAAGTAAGTTTATAGTAGTGAGTATGTGAAACAGAGTTTATTCTTCTATCATTACTTATTAATTATTATGTTATTTTCCATATGAACAACTGTAAACCTACTTTGCCCCACCCGGTATAGGGACTTAAAAAAAAAAAAACATTTTGAGTAAATCTTTAAAAAAAACCCCAACATATTAACAAAATGTATTTAAGAGAACTCAAATATCACTTTTATACTTTAAATTATATATGAATACTAAAAAAAGGAAGGTAGGTAGGAAGAAGAGGGATGAGGGAGGGAAAAAGAGAACGAAAGATGAAAATGATAAAGTCACACTGACCACTTACAGCGAAGGCAGATGCAGAGCACACTTCACACCAACACACTGATACCGAATGTTTTTGTCATTTCTTAGAGCCACCTGGGCATTTAACATTGACATCTTTTGATGATTTTCTTAAATTGTGACTATCCCAGGATAGGTGCCTAGCTTTTACTATTTAGGCCAATTTTTCTTTTTTTTCTTTTAAACTAAAATCCATATGATCCTTTAGAAAATGTTTTTGTTCTCTAGTCTAAAAGGAAAAGTAACACAAAGTCAATGTCGACATGAGTAAATCGCAGTGTGCACAGCAGGGAAAATGTAGTATTTCTATGGTTTTATGCAGATAGCAACAACCTAGGTGCTGCCACAGAGAAGTCTGTTAAAGAAAAAAACCCAAGAGTTGGATGACTGGGGAAAAAAAAAAAAAAGGAAGGATCCACTCAGAGCAACTGAAGAATTTGAAGAGTTATTGAAGAGTTGCCATTGAAGATTTTGGAAAAAGTAGGAAATCTGTCCGGTACTATGCAAATGACGCACACATATTGTCTCCATGTGACAGCATGTTGTCACCTCTCTTCCACTTTGTTATGACACACCTCAAGGTTTTATCACGGAGGTCATGAAGAGAAAAATCTCCTTATACAAACAAGTGCATATGCTTAGAGGACTTGTGTTTGCATTAATTAATTAGGCGAATTAAATTATGAATGGGCCAATCAGGTGTAGCCACCAGTAAAGGTTGAGAGTGGAAGCAGTTAGCTTATAAAGGGTCATCTTCGTAAGTTCTAATTAAGATTTATACAGAGAGTTACTTCTAAAAATCAGGAGAGCAACTTTCTGATATTCAACTGAAAATTGGTTTATTTACTTATTCAAAAAAATATTATTGAACACCACTGTATGCCAGATACCACCGCAGATGCTAGGAGGGAACAACCAATAACTATGTTTTGTTTTTGCACACGGGCGTGTCTGATGAAGGTATAAAGGAGAGAACGGCAAGCGATGGCAAGAGTTAGAGGCCGAATGTTCGTGTCTTCTCCCAGTTCAGGCTAAAGCCTTCATTCTTGACATGATGGTAGTAGGAGGGGGACCTTGGGGAGGTAATTAGTTTGGGATGAAGTCATCAGAGTGGCGCCCTCTAGATGGAATTAATGCCCTTGAAAGCAGAGATCAGAGAGCTTGCTCTCTGCCTGTCCACCCTGGCAGGACATGGCAAGAGGGCAACCGGGAGGAGGGTCCTCACTAAGAATCCGACCACAATGGCACTCTGATCTCCAGACTGCCAGCCTCCAGAACCGTGAGAAAGAAACGCTTATTGTTTAAGCTCCCCAGTCTATGGCAGACCAAGATAGCAAGAGACAATAATTTCAGGAGAGAAAGGGAGGAGGGGGATTTCAGCGGTAAGGTACGACACCTAGAATGATCCTCAAGGTCTTTATAGCTGGACAGTTTCTTTTTCCCTGGACGCAAACAAGGAGTTGATGTATACCAAAGTAGATCAATAAGCCAGGTAGGCATAAACCTGTATGGTTTAAGTGCCTCTTAATAGTGAACAGTCTGGTGGAGAGAGTCAGTCTGGGCTCAACTTCGGGCTTGGCCACTGTGCAGTTTCATCATCAGCTTAAGTTTCCCAGCCTTTCTGGGCCTTGGGAACTCCATATGCACAACACGGGACTGAAACACTTCCAAAAACAAAAGCTTCCAGAGTCTCTGAATCTTGGGCAGGAACCACAAATATGCGCTAGTGTTCTTGGATGATGTTTGACTTAGCCCTACAAATGGCTCACTAAAAATCTATTACCATTGCTGGAAAAAATAATTCACAACATGTTCTCCTGTGGGCAATTTAGCAACATCATCACTAAATAGGAAACAGAAAACCTTAGTTTTCCCTGCAGATGTGAATTAAGGAGAAACAAAAACCAAATATTTGTTAGATCATACTTTACAATAACTGCTAAATTACTTGCTTTTTAAAATTATATAACTCAGCCCTAAACATGTCGCAGCTATATTTAAAAACAGTGTTCTGATATACATTTGTTTGTCCAAAATAGATGTTGGATCTCAAACCCAAATTAAAAGAAAAAATTATTCCTTTACCCCAAGTTTAATATGGGGCAGATTTTCCATGATCCAAGTCTTTGAATAGTTGTTTTCTTAATTAACTTCATTCCTGCTCAGATTCAGACAGTCCCATGAGATCGGACTCATTCTGAGCCAAGCCAAGCCTTTTATTCCATAACTTATCAAATGTTCTTTATGGGAGAACATTTTTAAGACTGTGGTACAGGGAGAATTTAATGACACTCTTAAGATAAAGAGCAAGTATAATATTTACCATAATTAGGTAAATATGGATATATGATATAAATTTTGAGGTATGTGATTAGAGACACTGGAATCTGAGCGAGAAAGCTGAGATGCATTTTGCCCTGAACATAAGCATATTTATAAGCCCTTTCGTTTTAGGAAATCCCCCAGGTTTACCCTTCTGAAGCTCTCACCTGTACCTGCTGCTTGTTTTCCTGAGATTATCCCCCTGGAGTCTGCAATCACTGCTCGTGTCTTCAAGGGCCACACCAGGAAGGATTTGGATTGCAGTATCTCGGAGAGGAATAAATATAGAAGCAGAAGCAGCTGCCTGAAACTAAGACTTTATCTGGGGATAAACCACCTAATGCATGCTACTGGCACTTGGATGTCAAAGCGGAATGCTTTTTAAGGGCTTGCTTTCTGCTTTCACCCTCACCATGGCTGTAGCACTTTGCTAGGGCTTGGCCTGTTTCCTAAATATAATTGTTTGCATGGCCAGAAACAGATAATGACTCTTGTAAACACACAGAGAAATTTTAGGATCACTCAGTGAATGGGAGCCGAACTTTGCCTCCTTGCAATTTCAGACTAAGGCTCCTTAGTGTCTAAACCTCGCAGGAGCCTTGGAACCTCCTCTCTTTACTTAGTGAACCAAACAGGGTTTTTGATAAGATCACTTTTTGTGTGTTTCCTCTCTCTTCTAGCAGTTTTAAAATGTAGCTCTCTGCTCCATACCCCTCCTTACTATTCTGTTTTCTGCTACTCCTTCCCTTGATTCCCACTTTCCTTCTGTCCCTGCATCCTTCATGTTTCTTGCCAGGGCCATTCCTTTCATTTCCGAGGATCTTTTTGCTGGTCATTGGGCTCCTTCGGTCCTGCCCTATACAGCTATTTTTCTAACTAGTCTTTCCTTCCCCTTTTCTTCTCTGTCCCGCCTAGCTCTGTCTCCACCCTAGGCCATCCCCCATTCTTCCTGCTGCTTCAGAAGAGACGTTCGGCTCTCAAGCACTAGCCTGGAACTTTTCAAGGAAGTTTTAAAAGCTCCTGGGTGTCATCTCTCCCTCTCCCTCTCTCTCCTCCACGAGTGGTGGTCGGAGCCCGTTCACAGGTGTTGGAGTTGAGGTGGGTGGAAAAAGCCTTTGGTTTTGCCTGCTGAGAGATTCCTGCTTCCTTGTGGTGGAGCTATTGTGCTCTTTGAGGGCCTACCGTGGGGCTGTCACTCTCCGCCAGGTTCAGAGCATTTTTTTTATTGTCCCTGTCAGTTAGCAGCCCAAGGTTACCGCCAGCCCTCTGTCAGGGCTTTGATTTTCGTCAGCTATGGCCAGGTCCTTTTAGTTATCTGCTATCTTTTCAGCTTTGTTCAGGCTGAGCTCTACTTGTCTACTAATTAGCTCTTTGGAGATTTCCCTTTTAAAACTCACTATCACAGAGGACAGGAACCGTTCAAAAGTTTTGTGCTTCACAGAAATTCCATATTCATCCATATCTTGTACAGCCGTTTCTTAAAAATTAAAAGTGGCAGGTCAGGCCAATTTAAGGTACAGAAGCAACGTCGTCTGTAAAGGGGGACCTTCGGGTTCTTGATCAGGTATGTAGATGAGTGACAGGCAAAGGAAAGGGTTTACATCAAAAAACACAGAAGGGGACAAATTAAAAAGAAACTATCATTCTGTCTAGCATATTCACATGTTCTTTATCTTCTGGTGTGCAAATATTGTGCTAGCTGAATATAAAAGCAGCACAACTTTAGGGTACAAAAAAAAAACACCACACTGTGATAACATCAAGAGTGGTCTTACATCAAGGAGGGCCCTGAGGATGTCTTTGTTGTCAACTTCAGAAGGCAAGAGAGGAACAGAGGAGGAAACTGGCAGAAGGAATAGATGCCAAAGAGAACTCAAAGGATTAGGTCCGGGTGAGGTGATCGGTATTCGAAAACAGTCTGCCTTCTGGCTCTGATCTAAGGGAACAGGCTGGCAGCCAAGCCAGAGGGCATAGCAGCACAAACACACCTTCGGTGCACTGCTCGGGGGCTGCCTCAGCGCCTTAGAAATGGTGCTAGCAATTAGAAATAAAGCCAGAGCAATAGGCAAAAACACTCTTGTTTCTAGGTAAAACTCTGCTTTTTACATAATTCCCACCCTGACTGGCCCCTCCACATAAACACCCCTTTCTTTCTTTTCCTGCCGGCGCTCTTTCTTTTTCTGAGGCTCCTAAGTACATTTTTTCTTCTGCTAACTTAGTGCTGTTGTACGTTGCGCTTACATCGCATTTACACACTGTTAATGCCTGCAAGATGAAAGTAGAAACCTTTGAATATATTAATGCTATAACACAGATGTCTTACTTTTTACTCTCCCTCTTTTTTTTTTTTTCCCCAGCAAGTTGATGTGGCTAATAATGATGCAGATTGTGCTGGATGGGTATGCAGATGAAACAGGGGAATACAGATTAAATAAAAATTTCTTCAAAGCCTACGTTTGCTTCATAATTTAACTTCTGGGCTTGTCTCAGTGGTAGTAGGTGCGACCAGGCTTCAGAACATTGTTCTGAAGCATCTTGGCATCACAGAGGAACAACCACCCAAACGGCATTGCTGTACTTCTTCGAGGCCAGAAGAAAATAATAATTGAAAAGCTAAGGCCTGCCAGTGGCTGTGCAGAGAGAGGCCTGACCCCACTGCTGGTAATGGGGGAGCGGTGAGGAGTGAGGGACAAAGGTTCAGTGCTTAACAAGTAGTCTGCTCGGATACGGCACTTTGCTTTCGGTAGCCACATGCAAGCCATCAGCAGCTTCTTCTTCCTGATAGTGAATGCGGTAGGTGCCAGAGGTGGTCACACACTCACTCTGGAGGCCTCCAGGAAATGACTCTATCACTGAGCTCTTTTAAACAATGAATGACAAGAGGTATTGATGACATAAGGCCTTTGAGCGGACACAGTTGGTTTCTTTCCCATATCCAGTCATTCCGGAAGCATTTATCAGCGTGCCACTCAGCACGGCCAGAGCCTATCTTATGTGTGCAGTGGTGGGGGAAGGCGTGGGACAGAATGACAAAGATGAGGGATGCAGGTGATAAGATGAGGGACATAGGTTTAAGCAAACTCTACAAATCCTCATAAGCTAAGTGAAGGCATTTACCCTACAGACAGGAAGCCAACTAGAAGCTTCCAGCAAAGGTAAGAGGTAACATGGCCTGATGCCCTTTCTACAAGAACTCTCACGGCTGGAAGGAGGAGCCACGGGCCCCTCTGGAAGAGACCGGTGAGAAGAGACCATCAGGAGGAGTGTAGTTCTCCAGACTGCGATGACAATAGTCAGATGACAAAATGAGGCTGGATTCAAGGATACTTCGAGGGATTTAGACTGAACAGGATTGAGCTTCATCTAAAAATTCCATCCACTGGCCCACGCATACCCCATCTCTCCTCTATCTTAACTGATGTGGGGATTTCTGAGGTTACTTGCTGGGCATCCGAAGCTTCTTTCCAGGTAAAAGGAACTCAGTCCACAGGATCTAATAAGATATGTGAAAGCGGACATGCTGCCCTGTTACCCAGTGAGCCTTGTGAACACAGACAGCACCCAGGGCCTGGTCCGCCATGTCACCTCTCACCTCACCTGAACAGAGCATTGAAGATGACGCGCATTTTGTAATGTTTTTCTGAATGAATCGCTCAAAATGAATGGGAAAGCTGGAGTCTAAACCCCCACAGATTGTTTAAAAAAAGAAAAGCATTGTTTGTTTAAAATAGTTGCTAGATTGCAAAGATCACTTTTTTTTTTGAGAGAGAGGGGAAGTGACCAGTTTATTGTAAATAATAAAAAAAGCTACCTTCTTGTGCTATTTGGAAATGAGTGCCCATCCCTCTGTAGAAATAAGACTAAGTGTCTGTTATTTAGGTGCTGGCCCACGATGCTGACACCCCGGATTCCCAAGTGGCACACCTGGCTTGTCTCTGTGGTTATGGGGCAGATAAGCTTCATGGAATGGCTGTCCAGGCCTTGTGCTTAGTGGAGGTGGTGCCTTCCTGATGCTACAGGAGAAGAGATCTGTTGCCTTCTGCCAATGTTACTAAAGAAACAATAGGTAGATGTGGCTGATGGGACAGCTGAGCAGGCTGTGCCTTGCAAAAGGACACCCTGCTGAGGGACTAGTGGTGACTGAAATCTAGAAGCTCTGCCCAACTTGAGGGGGATTTTTTCTTACTCATACCAAAGTGCTGGCTGGGAGAAGGGGATCCTGGATTAAGGTAAAGGAACCAGGTAGATGGAAATGGGTATTGCTGAGACCAGTTTCAAAGACAATGTCCCATACTTACCCACCCCCTAGTCTGCATTGTGTCCTTTTAAAATATCTTCACCTTATTTCCTCTAATTCTTGGGCTTCACATCAGTCATGCTGTTTGGACCCCCTCTCTAACACTCAGCTTGGCCGGTACAGCTTTAAAGGGACCTAAAAGGAATCAGGCACACACAGTGTCTTTAAAGTCGACAGACACAGCCATCTGTCAGGTGCCAAGGGCATCTGAGAGAGACTGTTCTCCAAGCTCATCTGGCCAACTGGTCGACTGCCGGGCCCTAATAATCACATTATTGGAGCAGGAGCATTGTCCACTCAGTGAAACTTCAGACATTACTTATGGATGAAATGAGGCCAGAAGAGGTCAGACAAGACAGAAGTTGAGCTGGCCATGACAGCTGTCCGGGCTGCCCCGGAGATGCGACATCACAGCCGAGGACCCAGGCTGCATCTTCTAATGCAGAAGGGGTCTGTCCGCCAGAATCACTGCCTCTGCCATGTTGCGACCCCGAGGCAAGTCTCCCGGGCCCAGCAACCCTCCTGGAGGAGGATGCAGGAAAAGCAACAAACACTGATTGCAAAGCAATGAAAGCCTTTCCCTCCGGTCTCTGCTCTTCGTGGGAGCTTTGCTGCCGGGCTGGGAGGGGAGCTCCACGACAGCAGCGATCAGCATCGTGGTCAGTCCTTAAACACTCTCTGAATAGAAGCAGGCGTGCAGGCGTGGGTGAGTGGATGGCTGATGACCGCAACATACACACAGCCTGTGGTAGAGCACTGGGGGGAGAGCTTCTTAAGAGCAGGTCTTATGAAAGAAGAAACACTTTAAGGATATTTCTTTGGTTGCATAATCAAAAAAAAAAAAAAAAAAAGGTCTACTCCTGTGGGTGATAGCTCACATTGTCTGCCTAATTTTCTGATGTGAAAATATAAAGCTAGAAGTTCACTTGGAGAAAACAGGATTTACTCTATCCTAACAAATACAAAACCACAAATAAAACCTTAAAATCATTTCAGCCTTTTCTAAATTGCCCCTCACCGAGGGCCAGACATATTAAAAAGGGAATAAACTTAAATACCTAAATTTATTATTCATAAAATTTCTTTTTTTTTTTGCACAAGAAAATAGCATATTGAATTGAGAATTGGTCAGTTAATTAAGTGTTACAAAGCACCCTTTTAATTTTACCTTGAATGATGTCCCAGTTGTAGCCACCACTTAAGATAAAATGCAAATATAAACAGTATACATTTTCTTGGTGAAAAATAACAACCAATATTAACCTCAAGAAGCTAAAGGTTAAAGAGAGCAGAGCCCCCATTTCCAAGTACAATAAATCAGTTCAACTTGGAGTCAAGGTTGTAAAAACAGCTCTAGAGCTTTTTACTGCGAACACAAGGAGATTGAGAACTGTTCCTTCTGGAGAAGAAAAAATGCATTTCTAAACTGCAAGCACTTCCAGCATATTGCTCAATGCCAAACGCAGCTTCCTTCTGTGGCCCTTTATTTTTAATGCTATGCTTTTCACAGAAGAAAATTTTATTTTCTTAAAAAAAAAAAAGGATACAGAACTATGTAGGCAGTAGGGGAGTAAGGGCCAGGAGGGATAGCAGTAGTTCATGCAGCCTGGGAATTATCTTCTATGTCGCCATCCTCCCCTTTCTGTGAGTATAGCAAAATAATTGGCCAACATAAGTAAATACGAATCCACATAGCTTCAGACTCCAACTGTGTGATCAGCCCTTTGATGGACTAAAAGGGTGCCTCACCCAGCCCTGCATTCTGAAAGCAAAGTGGAAAAACCTAGACTCGCTTTGATTTATGAAAAAATGTGTCTGCTGTAAATAAGAAGCACGTACTTGACACTCAGTAGCAAGACATCTGAAATCTTAGAATGTATTTATCACAAGTGTGGTGGGGACATTATAACACATTAGGTTCCTTCAGTCCCGGTTTCACCCACCAGGAAATCACAGGCACTTAAAAAGAAGACGTTTTCAGCTCACTTGGGAGGTAGCCGTACCACAGAACTAAAACAAAAGAAGCAAGCAAAAAACCATAATGTCATAGAGATTGACTGCGAGAAAACGAACCACCGAGATTTATGGAAGACCTGTGGCAGACAGAGCACTTCCCCTGGTACTGTGGGAAGGCATACACAAAAAAGGCAAACAGATTTCCTTCCCTCAAAGAGCCCACAGACACATGGAAGAAACATAAACATATGCATGTAAAGGTATAAACAACATGTAAACCTCAAAAAAAAATCTGAGCCTGTAAAACCAGTGACAACCAAACACACACAAGTTCGTGCAGAGACACCTCCCTGACAGGCTGATTTCGGGAGAGATGGCCTCGAAACTTGGACTGCCGGGCACGTGACACAGCGGGATGGCACACTGGCGATGATGCCAACTTGTTCATTTTCTGACCGCGCAGCCATTTATTGTGCGATAGGGAAGCAGTTGCATTGTTTGATCGTGTGGTAAAGGTTTAATAAGTTTAACACAAGAATTGATTTCCTCACCCTTCTGTTAATTGTTCCCAACAGACTATAAATTTTGTTTTGGCTAAAAAAAAAAATGGAGATAGTTTTAGCCTTTTCACTTGCAATATTTAAATAATGCACCTGAAAGAGGGCGTTAGGCTGATTGGCAGGAAAGGGACACAGGCTCACCCAGGGACTTTGGATGTAGAAGGCAGGGAGTGAGAAGGCGTTTGAACTCCCCCTCACTGTAGGAATCACTGACAGAGACTATCGGCTTACCTTTGTTACCATCTTAATACTTCGTATTTTAGTATGAAGAAAAGAAACTGTCCGGTTATAAGAAATAATTTCTCATAGAAAATTCTAATGTTTACAACCAAATCTTCTGAACATTTGAAAGGCATAGGCAGGCAGCCTGCCTGGGTTCACACACGCTGGCTGCTGTTTCGGATGAAGATTCACCCCCTGAGACAGTGACGCAGCCGTCACAAACATAGCAGGTTACAGGCAGGGACGTGAGTACAATCAGACGTGCCTGATGGCTATCTGGTTTAAGAAATCAGGGAGACTACTTAATTTTTAAGGGGATTCACTTTATCCAAACGACTATATGTACAGCTATACAAGTGAATGGTCAAACAAGTTAGGCACAATTTTGATATCCATGAGCTACTGCTTATCTTGAGAAGCAGAGTAGTTTGATTTAAATGGTAAAAGGATTATTTCAAATCCGGCTCTGCCATAAGTAACCTGGCTCTTTAGAGTCTTCTTTAATATTTTATATGCAATGTATGGGCATATTATAAAAAATAATATGCACCCAGAAGAGTAAAAAACACAAAGAATAAAAGGACCTATTGAACCCAGGTAAAATTGTCATATACAAACCATTTTTTTAAATTATATTAATCAGAAAATACAATAAGTTGTTATATTTTTGAAATAGCAACAATTATCTTAATAATAACAACAGGAATAGATATTTACAATTATAAACCATAAAACCCTGAAATATCTTCTGAATCATGAGTTTTGGAGCTAACCTACATGGATTTTATTTATATACATATATGAATTCACACCAAAATGCTACCTTGAAAAAAGGGTTGGCAGTCTGACATGGTATATCTTAAAACACACACACACACACACACACACACACACACATCTTTAAACTAAAGATAAGTCATTTGGTGCAGTAGAGATAATGATTTAATTAAAGAATCTTTTTCAGAACCATGATAACTGTAGAAAAACACAGCAAATGCCATCAGAATGGGGTGGAGCAAAAAGATCCCTGACCATGGAGTCAGGGGCTCCAGTCCCAGGCACAAGGGTGGCAATCTATGTGCCTCAGTTTCCCTGTCTGTACAAGGTGGGCGCTTTCTGTAACTCTCAGTGCTGACCTGCTGGTGTTCTAGTTGCAAGGGTCAGAAAGAAATCTTTCCCTGGCACATCCCACACATCCTGCTTATAGAGCAAAGGCTGACAATCATAAAATCACCAAATCATGAATCACCAAGCTGAACATACATGATAAATTCACAAGGCTTTGCTCAGCGAGGGATCTTAAATAAGCTAGAAAGAAGAAATTCTGAGGTCGAAGTGTTAAGAGCCAATTCCCAAACTCATGTCACTGTTAACATTTCATCTGCACAAAAAGCAACATTGACTGTAAAATAATGCATTGAAGTCCTTTTGTTTTCATTAACTTTGAACACATTAATATCCTAATTTCTACAAGTCAACATGTATCAGTACACATATTTACAAATTCTGCTATATGACACATTTTTCATGTTCAACTAGGCACGTCTGCTATATAATTTATTTTAATAATAACTTTTTTTAGTTTTTTAGAAACAAATTATCTTCCAGAAATGTCACAAGGTGGTGGGGCCGGGGAAGAAGGGAACCTTGGCTATTTTTATAAAGCTGGTGGAACAGAGCCGTTTGCAGGTTCCTTCCTGTTTGACAGGTGTCTGTGCTCCATCCAGTAAGATGACCCCACCCCAAGGAAAGACCAAGGAGCTGTGGTGCGGAAGCTGGAGATGCTGAGGGACAGTTGGGCTCCAGCTGAGAATGGACACCTTTAATTTCTCATGGTTGAATAGGAACGGGGTGAAAACTATAATTAGAAATTACACGGGATACAAAAAAAATGCAACTTCTGTGTCATAAAAGCAACGTAGGTTCTACCTGGTCCCTTTTGGGCTAAATAAGCTGTTTGATCAGCTCCTCTCAGTCTCTGTGGATGTCCTTATGTGCGTCTAATTGAAGGACTCCTGTTCTCTTTTTATTTTTACTCTATGAAAAATGTATCGGAGATGTCTTATAATGAACTTTGATATGGTGAAATGATAATAATGTCCTAATTATATATAAAAATGTAATTACACTTGCTTCTATTATAGAAAAACTCCCTTTATAATGAAGTGTTATGTTGGAAAAGATTTTCATTATAGGCGGACTCCCTCACTTGTTAATTTGAGCTCTGATTCATCACTTTAATATTAAAAAAGTTCTTTGTAAGTTACTTTTGATGTGTCTCATTTATGGTTCATTTCATTTCCTGGGCACCACAAGGAGCCCAAACCCAAACTTCTCTGAAAGACACTTAAAAATACATCTTTCGCAGGGAAGCCTTCTTTCTTCGTGGTGTGACAGCAGTTGTCAAAAAAATGTTACGAACCTTCTCATTTCCTTGGACCCTGAAAACTTCTGTTTGGAAATTTAAAAACAAAAATATATATATGGCTCCTCGGATATTTAAATATCTGTCAGTGCATAAGGTGGTAGTAGGTAGACATTTAAAGTAGGTTTTAGCTAATAATAGATGAGATAAGCTACTCCATGGCATTCAAACAATATGGCTTCTTGTCTACTCCTTTCAGGTTTCTCAGATCATCAACTCACCAAAGCAAGTGCAAAGCTGAGCATTGCAACAAATCCATCTTCTTTGCTTTTTATAACAATCCTAGTCAAAGTCCTGGTAGAAAAAATAATTAGATGGTTAAAATTCGTTTTGAGGTATTCAGTTATTCAGCTGAACATGTCCACCATCATCACAAGGGATGAAAAAATTAATTAAAATAAATAAAATATTTTAGAATGTCATAAGAAAAATCCAAAAATTAATCTGCAACTACCACAGAGTGCTATATTTATTTTAGAGCATCCACTGTCAGATTTTAGGTAAGGTAATGAAAAGGAATTTATTTTTAGAGGGGTGGGCCCTTAAAAGTGAGACGATGATTTAAATAGGTCTGACTTTTATACCATCAGAATCACTACCGATGTGTATTATTCTATCATTTGTAAGTACAATAGGGATCTTGATAACTCTAGAGAATTCCAGCTCCTTTTACAGCCTCTCCCTGAATGTGGTACCTCTAGGAACTTCACCGTGACTTCAGTTACAGGACTTCCAGAGGGTCCTGCTGGCCTCCTCCCTCTCCACCACCCCAACCCAGCATCCAGGCTTAATTAGCCTTCTGATCCTACCTCCTAAATGTTTCCCAAACCCACTGCTCCCACCCCACATCTCACTCAGATTCCTGCAATGGCCCCCTGGTCTTTTTGCTTCCTCTCCAATCTGCTCTCCCTAACTCAGTCAATGATCTTGTAAATCATAAAAAAAAAAAAAAAAAAAACCCACGCCACTTCCTACATAAATCCTTCCTGTGGCTTCCCGTGCACTCGGAATAAAATCCAAGTTCCTTACATGGGACAAGGGCTGGAGATGGTCTGATTCCTGCACACTGCCCCCCACCCCGATTCTACCTCCAGCCTCTCATCCTTCACATTCTCAACTCCCCTCAGACGCACTTTCAGTCCCCAAACACACCGCGCTCAGCTCCCTCTTCTTAAATGCTCTTTCCCCAAATTTACAGGGCCGGATCCTCTCCTGTCTCAGTGCCAGTGTTGCCTGAAGTGCCCCGCAGCCCGCAGGAGCAGCGCCCAGCTGCGCTGTCTTCCCTCCTAGCACCGTGCTTCCCCTTTCACTGAACTCTCCCCGGATGTCACTCAGACATTTGTGTGGGTCATTTCTGTATCCTTCACCAAATGTGGCTTTGAAGAACAAGAGTGATGCTAAGCCCCACACAACATCCACTCCCTCATGTCCTGCCTCCAGGAACCTAAGCTTCCTGGTCCCCCCCCCACCAGGTTACAAGGCATTGTGAGCCCATTAGACATCTTTCCGCTCATGCTCCCCCTCTGCCCGTAATGCCTTCCTCACGATCTGTGGGCTTTCAAAACCTTTCCTGTCTTTTAAGACCCTGCTCAAATGCCACTGCATCTCAGAAACCTTCTTTGATTCCCATATTCAGAATTCATTTATCCTCAAGTTCTAGTTCACTTTTTTATAGTATTAATCCCATCTTGTTTTGCACCCAGGTTAGTTGTATACAGGTCTGTCACCTTCACAACCATACTTCTGATCATTTGGGTATTTTTCTTAGTATAAGCTTCTTTCTATTTTTAAACAACATTTAATAAATGCCTTCCCTTCTCCTCCTTTTAGCAAATAAATTATATAACTTAATAGACAAAGGATATTTCCATTTTAAACAAAATGAGTAAATAAGTCAATGGTTTCCTATATCAGAATTTTCATAAAAATCTCTAAAATCATTACTATTTATTAGACTTTAACAATAAGCAAGTTTTTTAATATAAAAATATAAGCAAGTTTTTTGAAAGTTGCTAAGAGAGTAAACGCTAAGTTTTTATTACACACAATATAATTGTAAATACATAAGGTCATGGATGTTAACTAGACTTATTGTGGTGATCACTTCACACTATATAAATATTGAATCATTATGTTATATACCTGAAAGTTATGTAATGTTATATGTCAGTTATACCTCAATTTAAAAAAACAATAAGTGATTTCATTGTAAAGTAATTCAGATGCCTACTTGGAAAACAATGACAACTTAAGGAGAACAATTATATTTCCTCCTTCACAGTTTTACTTTCACCCAAGTGTAAATGCAGAACCAGCGTTTTCCAACAAGCACTGCTAACGCAAACGACATAGGGATGTGAACATGGAGACTCTCAGATACGACCACATGGACTCAGGAGCCCCACAAGGGAACATGGTGCTTAGTATGAGCAGAAGGAAGACCCCATAGCCCAGAAAACCCATTGATTTTTCAAAAAAAAATTACAGCACTAATTTTATAATTATTTTGATAAAAGAAATATATGATTAGATGATCTACTTTTATTTCTGCTCAAAGGGATAGGTATAACAACTAATGATACCAAAAATTCAAAAGAGAGGGGATTTAGAATTTAAAAAGTCCCTCTTGGATTTTTGGACATTCTGAGGTTTTCATTTCTCTACTTGTAAGATCTTTCGAGTTGTCTCATTTTAAATGTTAAAAAGCATGAAAGAATGTATATATGAAACATCTCTAAAATTATTTTTCAAAGAACATTTTTCATACTGGAAAAAGTCTCCTCAAAAATATCTCTATTTTTCAAATCTTAGAAATGTCTCCTTTCTTAGTAAACTACATCTTACTTATTCTCTTTCAATACCTTATATTTGAATCTAAATAACAACAGATGTGTTGTTTCTGAAAGAATTATGTGCAGCTTAATATAACAGAAAACCCAAACTGAACTCGCTGGATTACCATAGAAGTTTACTTTTCTCCCATATGTAAAAAGTTGGGGCACTCAACTTTTCCCATATGTAAAAAGTAGGCTAATATGGAGGCACCCAACAGGGGCTCAGCCTTTTCTAGCATGTGCTCTACATTCTTAATCACAACTTTATTTCCGAGACTGAAACAGGGCTCCACAGGGCTGCGAGCGCTCCAGCCCAACACTCCAGGCAACAAAGAGGCGGAAGGTGAGGAAATGCCATGTCTCCTAGCTGAGTCATTTCCTTTGGAGATTTCCCAGAAATCCTATCGAGTGTCTTAATGTCTTCTACTTTTATCTAATTAACCACCTTTACTTGTGAAAGAAGCCAAGAAACACGGTCTGTTATCATGGCAGCTTAGTGTTGGGAATACAATCATGACTTTATTAGTAAGGAATAGGGAAGAATGGATATTGGGAAAGCTGCATTCTTTAATGACTCATGAACCTGAACAAAAACACTTCCCACCTTACCGCACACCCTCTCCTGCTCACTCACTGTGCTCCGATCACAGCACATCCTGTTTTGTCCATGGTTGGCTCCTGCTCACTTTTATGGTCTCAGCTAAAATGCGACCTCCTCAGCAAGACCATCCTCACAACTCAAGTCTGCAGGAGACTCCTTTAACCCTGCCAGCCATTTTCACCATGAAACCCTGTTGTACGCAGTCTCTAAAGCACGCAACACAACCTGTAATTGATGCCCTGATATATTTGTTTACTAGTTTTTCATTCGCATATCCCCAAAGAGACTGTGATTCCCACGAAAGTAGGGCTCAGCCCTGATCACTCCTGTATTCCCCAGAACCCAGTCTCATGCCTGACACGTAGTAGGGGATTCAAGAAATCCTTGTTAAGCAAATAGGAAAAAAACACCAAGAAAATTGTTATTCAACTAGTAAGTAAAAATATCCCTTTGCCAACATTTTCATTTGGTGTGACGATTAAACCTCAAATCCCGTCTTGCAGTTATGATCCGCATGAGTCATGAGGAGTATCAGGCTCCACAAGGGACAACCTAAGGGCAGTCCAGTTGGCTGAAATTGTTCTACTGAACCTAGGAGTTTCTTTCCTTCTGCACAACATGGTGGGAGAGTTGGGCTCATCTACAACCTGGGGGATGGAAGTCTCCAAGGGAAAAGCCCTACTGTGCACACGGTCTCGTTCCAATATTCCTCATAGGAACCGACTCACATCACTCATGTATTTTGTTTTGTTCTTTTAATATATCAGAAGCAGCCTGTCATTCTTATGATGTAAATGGAAGGATGGAAATGATGGAAGAAAGGAAAAAAGAGGGGTGAGAGGGAGGGAGAAGGAGTAAAAAGAGCAAGGAAGAGAGTTCAAACCAGAAAATAGATCCTTCAGTTGCAGAGAAGCACTCTTCATTGTGGCAGTTGGAGTCCTAGTCTTTGGAGAATTGCTGGAAGACATGTTAGCATCTAATTCTTCAAGTACCTCATTAGGGTAAAGAAAAGCCTGTGATGAAGGGCAGTGCCACGTTTGAGGAGCCAGGGGTTCCTGTTGTCCTGAATTATTAAGGAGTTAATATTCAGTGGGCCACCGCCTGCCCGTCTGTCTTCAGCAGGTGGTACCCCTCTGCCTTTCTCTGGCGAGCAGCTGCTTCCTCCCAGCCTCCCCAGAGCCTGCAACAGTCATTTGTTTCGATTTAAGACAGACACTGTCATTATTTTGTGCAGAACTTCACAGAAATATTTCCTACTAAATGCTTGAACCATCTGAGTAGCACCAGGCAGGCTGCTGGCTTCATTAATAATGCATCCGTGCTTACCAATAGGTTTAGACAACTGGTATTTAGAAGCTCCTGCAGAAGGAGTGGGGTGGGTCTCTTTTCACACCAGTTAGCTTTACTCTGTCAATTCCTGGATGTTGACATTACATCCAACTGTGTTCTGAAAACCAGAGGCGCTAAGACTGGGTCTGGGCTCCTCCCTCTCACTTTGGAGCGCTTCCTGTTGGAGCTAAGTCATGATGCTTGGCCTTCCCCCTTTCTGCCTTTCCTTTCAAGTGTACTCTAAGGAAAACGTATTTCCAATCACTTCACTTGAAACCTTGTTCAAGGGGGGCTTCCTCGTACTCATTCTGGGCTGGCTCTTGCCGGCACCCTGCTCTGCTCTCAGTTCATTTCAGTAGATCACAGTAGCACTGAACTCTGGGGCATTCATCTTGTGCAAGGAAAGTCACACAATTATTTTTAGATCACTTACACTCACAAAAGAAGCAATGCACCTTCTAGATCTTTGATTTGAATAAATGTCCATTAGAAGAGCTAGTGCAAAATTCAGTCTTCTGATTTGTCTGCAACCTGTTTGTACCTTGCCAAAAAAGCAATGCCAAAAGTAACAAGGGCACCCTGAAATTCTGAAGGGCATCAATGACGCAAAGAAAGGCCACAGAAGTACAACCAAAACATTAGTTTTTTAATGCTGGATATATCCATGTGGCAATTTCTTTTCCAAATGATGATTTCTCGAGATTTCATTTCTAAAGCTCATGTGTCATTGCTGCTTATCGAAATACATAGCTTTCCAAGTGAAACTGTCAGAGCTGGTCTCAGAGCCCCATTTTTAGTGGAGAAATTATACAGGGGGAAGTATAAGGATATTTTTTCTAGAGCCATACATATAAAAGTACAATATATACATTTCTGCACATAGGTAATGTGAATACAGAATTCAGATCACATGTATCAAGTCATTAAAAATTCCTACGTTGTATTTTCCCTTATAAGAAATAAAAATATGGAAGGCAGAATAACATCCACCAAAGATGCCCATGTCCTATCCCCAGAACCTATGAACATATTATGTTACATGAAGAGGAGAAATTAAGGTGGCAGGTGGAACAGAGGTTGTGAAGAAGCTGACCCTGAAATGAAGAGATTGTTCTGGGTTATCGGGGGGTGGGGGGCAATGTAATCACAGGGGTCTGTGAGTGAGGCAGAGGGAGGCAGAAGAGTCAGAACCAGAGAGGTGGGGCTGTGAGAGAGACCTGACCAACGGCTGCTGGCTTTGAAGGTGCCAGGGGCTGCTGGCCAAGGAAGCAGGCACCGTCTGGGAGTTGGAAAGAAGGAAAAGTGATTCTCCCTTAGGACCTTGGCTGAGGATGTGATGTAGCCCACTGAGGCCCATTTCAGACTTCTGGCCTCAAGAAGTATGAGATGATAAATTTGTGGGTCTTTTTTAAATCATTAAGTTTGGGTAATTTGTTACAGCAGCAACAGAATAGTAATATAAAGCAGGTTCTAGAAAAAGTATGAAAATTATATACTGAAATAAACAAGTTCAAGGTAAATATTAACAATCAAAATAACTGCCTAAGAAACGGTCATTCTCCGACACCACAGGCAGCATAGACCTTCTTGAAAGTAATTTAGCACTATTTTTCAAAAACAATAAAAATATTTCTGTGTTTCTTAATGTGAAGAAATTGTGTTTCTTGGAATTTGATTTTTATTATAATTTTATATACATACACAAGTAGGTGCATTTTTTGAAGCATGATTTAAAATACTAAACAATTAAAAACAGTCAAAATATGCAACAGTACGGGATTGATTAAAATAAATTATGATATTTGTGCATATTATGCAATCAATAAAAATAGTAATCTAGGAGAATATGCAATGACAGAGAGAGATCTCAAGATATATTATATTACATAAAGAAAGGTTTATAAAACACTGATTCCATTTACACAGAATATATACATTTATACACACTTACTAGAGAAAAATATTGGAAAATGTTAACAATGGTTATTTCTGGGTATAATGGTTACTGTTTTCTTTTACATAATTTACTAAAATGAAAATGTATTACTTTTATATTCAGAAAATAACTACAACAAACTTTTTAAAAAATTACCTTGGAGAAATGCCTTTTCCTAGTTCAAGATAGGGGAGATGGATACTATTTCCCTTCCAAGTCACTCCTGTCCTCTGCCCGAAAATAAATGACTATCAACTTATCAAAAGTAGTGGGAATTCTGAGCTGAAAGTATTACATATGTGTAGAGAAGTGAATTGAGATGAGTCACACTCCACCAACAACTAACAGACTGAATTTAACCCCAAATCGGAAAGGTGCCTGAGGGTTGTTTGTTCCTGAGGCAAGGCAGGGTATTTGGAAGCGAATGAGCAGGTCAGAGAAGAATTTCTCTTTTGGCACTGGGTGTTCTCTCTCCAAGTTCTGCAGAGTATCAGTGGGAACCAGCCACACGAGACTCATCAGATGGAGCAAAGGCTTCCCTGGCTGAACTGAATGCTTTCCCTTGTTTTAGAACCTTCTGATGCCTTTGGTACCTGAATTGTGATTTCACAGCAGCCAATGTATCTCTGGCTCACAGACAGGTGAGGGAATAAGGCTTTTGTTTATCCTAACCATCCAATATATTTAATAACTGTGTTTTGTAAAGATTTTAGAATATAGATTCCACATATATACTTTATATATGCTCTAATATATATCCATATATACCCTAATATATATGCATATATGTACAGTATACCCTAAATATATGTACATACACACACACACACACACACACAGTCTAAATATATATAGTTTTTCAAAAGTTTTGGTTGATTCCTAGAAAAGTATTTGGAATTTAAACTTCCAAAGGCATTGAAATAAATTTACATGTTATTGAGCACAGCTCTTTAAAAAGTGGCATTCCAATGTTGCCATGGTGGAATTAACTAGTAAATTAGGTTTCTTCCTTACAGTTTTAGATAGGTTTAAAACTTTTTAGCAATATGTTACTCATTTTTTTTCTATGGGAAACTGAATTTAAGAATTTAACACAATTTAAAAACTGAAAACTTAATTCTGTCTATATAACTTTTCATAAGCTGGCGCCAATTTATTCTGCCAATTTTACTTCCTTTTTCCTGATGAGAGTACAAGTCCTCCCCTGGCAGAGGAATCTCCCTGAAACACACTCTTTGTCTATCACATGTATGGCAGAATGAATATGTATTATCAGATTAACATGGGAGTTCCCTTTTGTTTAGGAAAATTCCATGAGGGTCGATGGCTTTGGGTGAGGATCTTTGGTCTGAACTTAAGCCAAGAAGATGGCCTGGAGGAGAGAGGAGGCAATCAATGAATGACTGTATTATTCCACTGACAAAATTAATGGCTGTGGGGAGTGGGGAATGGAGATAAAGGAAGAACAAAAGAAAAAAAGCAGCATGTTGGAAAGCCTAACCCGACAGAGGGATGGCTGCAGAGACAGTGACAGAACTTGGGCGATCACAAAGCCCGCTGGGAGCAGGACTGCCCGAGGACCCTCAGAAAGGAGCCTGCTTTACCCCCTACCCTCTCTGCGACTCTAACTCATCAGTAAATGTCTGTTCTCTACCAAGGCTAGTATCGGTATTTTGCTCAGTAAAACAGTCAGGGTGCTGCTCACCCTGGGACAGAAGGGCACAACTGGGATAATTATTAGGTGACCCGGGGACTTGGGACCAGAGGAGACCTGCAGAACCCTTACCTTCCTCGCCTACCTCAAAGCCATCCCACGAGGACACACGGAAGTTCTCGCGGAAGCCAGGTTCTCCACTGTAGGTGAAATGGAGGCTTGAGCCAATTCTGCTTGAATCACAAAAGCCTGGATGACCTGTGCTAACATGCAGCTTGCATGTGGTTCTATGGAGTCAAGGAGTTCTCTGATAATCTTTGCACATCTTAGGTAGATTTGAGGATTTCCATTGGGTGCCTATTATGTGCCTAAAATATCAGTCATTTACTCATTGAGAAACTGCAACCTCACGGGAGGTGATATACCATGAATACGTGAAATTATAAGTGAACCACAACTCATTATGTATGTGTAACTATATACATCAGAAATTTTAAACTAATATACGGAAGTCAAAAATTGTGCCATGCAATTAAACTGGGCGAGTGAAGAAGTCGCCCGTGGAAAGTGACTCTATCCCCATTGTCACTGCTCATTATCTCTCATTAGACTAGGGTAAAAGCCTCTTGGCTCCCTGTCATCAACGCTCTCATCACTAAAAGTTATTCTTTACTTTGCTACTAAATTAATCATAATGAGGTAGACTCCTGTCTGGCACAATGCCTGGCACAGGATAGAGTCTCAAGAAATACTTGTTAAGTGAACGAATCAATCAGTGATTCTTCTCCATCCTACACAGAAATTTCAGTGTCTCATTATTTCCTATTTATCTTTCTAACACTATGTCTTATGATGTCTCATTATCGTTCATCATGCTTCTGTGTCCCAGTGCTGCCCCCATCCCTGTCTCTAATTCTTCCTGAGCTCGGCGTGCCCGTTTTCCTGTTTCAGAAGTTTGCTTTGTCTACCTTTCAAAGACTTTCCCAAGTATCAATAGCTCTTTCTGAACATCCAAGCAAGAAAGAATAACTCTTCCTCCCGTCTCTCACACCAGTTTATCTTCACCTTTCTATAGCAATAATTATTGTTAACTTGATATTAAAGGAAGTCGTGCTCCTGGTAGCTGCCGACTGTATAATATAAAGGCCAGAGGACTCTGACACACACAACACAATCCACTCCAGCTGGCTTACACAGAACGGGGTTCATTACAAGTTATTACATGTTTAGAGAAATACTGGGAGGATGTTTCACATCCAGAAATAATGCAGCCAAAGGAACGATACACCAAGGAAATTGTGGGCATAAAGACCCTAATTCTACTGCCTCCTCTCAGTTCACGGCTCCTACAACACCTGGGACAAAACACAGGATGTAAAACTCCAGATGCCTTGGGGAAACCGCACACTCCCACCAAAACATTCAGTCTGACCCTAAGCTCATGTTGCTCACTTCCATTTTCAAAGTCTTACATGGGTGCCTCTGCTTGGTGAAACCAAGTGGCTGTGTGGAATTCTAGCTTCAAGGGAATCTGAGAAATGTTGTTTCTAGTTGTCAACCCTCTATAACACAGAGAGGCATGATAAAAGTGGGTCAGAGAGGGTTGGTCCAACCTGCAATAGTGACCATGTTTAATAGACATACTGACAGCGTAAGTCATGTCTGTTCTTCTCTGAATTTTCCATCTGCCCAAAGGCAGTGCTCAATGACCAGTGTCAACTGAATGAATGACTGAATGAATAGAGGAATGAATGAATGAATGAATGAATGAGGAAATGCATAGTACATGTACAGTATGCAAAATAAGGAAAGAATTTAGAAAGTACAACTGGTGGCAGTAAAAATCTCCATGTTTCTTTTTATGAATTCTTTTACTTAAATCACCAACTACTACCCTTTAAAATAACTGATTTATTTTACCAAAAACTATAAAGAAATCAAGTGTCAGAGAAACAGAGTCCTCACCACAAACCACTTCCTAGTTCTTTTACCACTGATTAAAAACTACACTGCAAGGAAAATAGCAATTGGTTCATATTGCCTCCAAAAAAAAATAACTGTTTTTTCAGAAACTTTATAGATCAAGAATTAAACTTTGGTATAATCTCATAAGTTCATAAATTCATAAATTACTAAAATAACTTATTTCTTCTATTCCAAATTTTCTTAAGGCTACCTTATCAAGTGCCAATTCAACTTCATTCACAGGTTAGGAACACAGATTTCAGTAACATTCTTAACAGGTTACCTTCCAAGAAAGTAAAATAAAGGGTGCTTTGTATGAATGAGCATTTAGACATAAAATATTGATTAAAAAGGGAATTAAAAATCAATAATGCTAAGTGTTTAGATAATTCATGTCACTGATAAAACCATGAAGGCCATCACTGACCACAGCGAAGTGATTCATGTATTTATGATATTGGCTATTGAATATTACCCTCCCCACTTCCGTGGCTATCAACCAGCTGCAGTCGCTCTGCCTTCCCTAATGAGTTTGTGACAGACCATCATTCAACTGCCAGGATTATTAAGGGATTCAAAAGCAGTTTCTGGAGCCACACCTCGTGAGAATAATGATGGACAAAAAAGTTCACAATTTAATGAACACGAATATTTCAAAAAACCACAAAAATATATGTTTGCTTAGTGAAACATTTCTTTGTTAGAGAAGGAAGAGAAAAAGCAGCTATTTTTCCAAGCTCTAGAAATTCACCACAGTAAAAAAGGTTCTTCAAGGAAGAAAGCTAGCTTCAAAACTGCTTGCACAATCATGCCATTACCTAAACAAACCACTTAGAACTCTGTAACATAGCAACTTCATATCTTTTTAATTTTCCCACAACTCTGACTGAACAGACTTACAGTAGAAATCAAGGGAAGCCGTGAGATACAGCTATGATTCTAATGCAAAGAGAGCAGTAATATAACATTATATAACTCACTTTGTCTCAGGAGCCCTATGTCATTTCAAATTAAGAATTCGCCCATTATGAAGGACCAGCTTTCTCCTTACGTGCCACGGGGTTTTGTATGATCGGTTTTTGTTGTTGTTTTGGTTTTGTGGAAAAGCTGGTGTTTGGGGATACTGTACACAGGCACACATACACTGTGAACACTTAAGATTATTTTTAAACGTCCATTTGGAGTTATGATATTGGACAACTATTGACCAACTGGCACAAGGTCAGAGTCAGTAGGGCAAGTTACTCCAATCTCCAGGTGTGTAGAGAAGATCCAATGGGGGCTGCCTTGTGGAAGAAGGGACTCTAGGCAGAGATGGAGCGTTTTTCTGGAGTGGACCAAAGTGGAAAGCAATAAAATGCAGGAGCTCAGAGTTAATCTACCTCCTTTGTGCCCAGCCAGGGAAAGATCTCCCTGCCACCCCTAAACTTCTCGATTAAATGCTTGTCCTCCCAAAGTGCAGAATGTAATTCTCCACTAAAGGCAACGCCCAGCGACTTCACACTTTCCTTCCGTGCGTCATTTCCAGCAGGACTGTGTACAGTTAAGAAAGAGAATCCAATAACACAAAGCTATTTTAATAATTTTAAAGGAAGTTTAAATGATACACACTTGATCGGGGTCGAAGAAAATCGCTGTGGTGTCGGAGGGCAACAGGTTGCTAATAAATACAATAGTTTAGGAAAGGGCTGTTTCTGCCACGGAAAAACTATATTCCGGGAAAAATAATACTCCTGTAATTCATTTCTGAAAGCTACTGAGACTTCTTGGATGAAGAATGTAGTTATTAAAGGCAAAAGTACACAATATGTTGTAATGAAATGTTTGTGCTTCACACTTCATTAAATGTTTTGTTGGCCTCTGGGGAAATTCGATCCCTCACACACAGAAATAATGTTTATACATGGTGGTGTCACTAGAGGGAGTGCACAGAGCAATGTTCAAAGGAAGAACTAGCTGCAGCGTCAGGATGCTCGGTTTAAAACACCAAAACAAGACATGTGAAAAAAAAATGTGTTTAATACTCATAAAAGAGCATACGCACAGTTTTGCTGGTTCTTTGGTTATCCTTACAGTTAATTAAAATACCACTTTTTCTGAATTTTAAAATAAAAAACGTGTGGGTTTTGCTTGAAGTACAGGGTGATAAGAGACAACCTGATGGTTTGAATTAGTGAGCTGAACCAAAAAGGCATTAGATTCCAAATTCTGCAGCTAACTATAGCCAATAACATTTAGAACTCAGAGATTCAGAAGGTTGGCAGTTTGGGGTCTGCTGACTAGGTTAAATTATAGCACTTTGAAAGTGAAAATTTTAAATAGTGGTGAAATTGCAAAGAAATTCACAAAATTAAAATTTGTGGGAGGTGGGAAAGTTCATCCATAGGAAACATATAAAAACTACTGATGAGTAACCTTATAAAATCTTATTGGCAAAAAGAAGTAAAATCCCATGAAGAAAAGAAAACTATGGAAGCTCTTGCCCGTGAACACCTTGTTTTGCTCACTGGACCGGCTCCATCCTCTTAGCGGAGCTTCCTCGAAAGGGATGGATTTGTCTGATCTAAACGGGCACATCGATGAAACATTTCTGAAGACAATAGGACAAGGAATGTAAAAGAAGATCACATTCCAAAACAAAATCCGGAGAGAAGTATACATGATAATGAGCTTCCGTTCTACAGACCACCAGGTAAAAAAGTACTAACACCAAGATTCTTTTAAAAATACTACGTGAGATTTTCCAGGATACATGCCTTTGCCTTAAGAACATCCTTCGCCCTTCAAGACATGTGTTAACCTCAATGTCTTTCCCTAGAGCTAGAATTTCGATCTGCTGCTTTACTACCAGGACTCCAGTCACATAAAAAAGTGGTGACTCTCCTAGATTCTTGTTCTAAGCCATATTCTTTGTGTGCACGTCTAAGTTGAATTGAAGTTGAAAAAAGTTTTAATTTCCAGGCTCCTGGATGGTAGTAAGATGCTATTTGTAAGAAATGTACAACTTGAACTTGGAAGAACATCACACTTGGTTTTCCTTCTTGTTGATAAAAATAGCATGCTGTATACATTGATTCATATGTTGAAGAATCGCACATGTTGCCGAAAATGAAAGCTATACAGCAGGGTTGAGAGAGGATGATGCCAAACTCTGACAAAAGTCTCAGTCTCTATAATCATTTTTATCTGCTATATTTAACAATTTAATGTGTTATACTATATTAAGCATTACAATAACATAATAATTATATATTATGTTATTGCTACATTAGGCATTATGATAATAAGTATTGAAAAAACAGAAAGTATAAACTCTTTGAAGCATTTACAGTCAGAGGATCACCCATTGTACAGTATCAAATAGTGTGTCCCTGAGTTCCCCGTTCCGACTGTCCCCTGTGACAACACTGCCACGGGTCTTTCCTTGTTCTCTCGAAATGCACACAAGCATCATCTGTGCAGATATTCAGACTAAAACACAAATGGCAGGTAAACCTCGAAGTAAAACTCCAGATATCTACAAAAGAACTAAGCCAAGGACAAGTTTCAACAGTGTCTGTGGTCTTGGCTGCAACTGATATTTCAGTTCTTTAGGCAATTTCAACATTTTTATGCTTATTTCGAAGACAGAGAAGGTCTAATTTCAGATTACCTAAATTATCCAACTAAAGAGCAAAATGTATCTTAGAAGGACTCTCTTTAAAAATAATCCTAATCATAGGAAAAAAACTATAAATATGGAGGATAGATGGTTACTACACTTATTGTAATAATCACTTCATAATTGTACATATATCATATCATTATGTCATGTACCTAAAACTAGTGCAATGTTACGTCCATTACATCTCATTAAAACTGGAAAAAAATAATTCTATTATAAACATATTCCTCAATTTATGAGCGTTCAAGAGTTGCCAGCCCTCTTAAGGACGTCGTTCTTGGCATCCTGTGCCTTCCAAACAAATACTTTTACTTCATGTGTATATCCAGCCTCGAGAGGCCTCGACCTGATGAGGTTGGCCTTTTTGATGCTGCATCAAGCAGGGACCGCCAGGAAGGCAGAACGCACTCTAGGTGTTTCCAGCAGAGAATTTAGTCCAAGATATGGGTCAGAGGTGATGGAAAGAAGCCAGAAAGGGCTGGTGAAGTGACTCAGAGATTAGCAGCAGCAGCAAACTGTTGCCACCCTCGGGGATTAAGGGACAAAGGGAGAGAAGACACAGCTGCAAGAGCTGAGACGCTGAGGCCACAGAGCAGAACAAGAACACAGTGAGGCCGCCCACCGGGAGCTAGGTTACTAATGCAGGGAGGAGATGCTGCCTGTTAGGAGACAGGAAATACCCTGGAAGGTCCCCTTTCCAACTATCGTTTCTCATTGTCCTCCACAGCCTGAAGCCAGAAGGAAGCAAGGCAGTCTGAGAAATGTAATTCTCGAAGACAGGAGCAGAGAACAACAGGCAGGCAGGGAATGGGTGTGAGAGCGCAGATGGCGAGAATGTGTCCTAGGCAGCCTGGGAAGCAGGCTGACCCGGTGAGCGCCCTGGTGGCCCTCCTCGCTTTCTGCCTGACTTCTGTCAGACACCCTATCGAGTTCTCTTTGTCCTTCGTTTTGCTTCCTCTCAATTCCTCCAGAAGTTTTTTTTCTTTTATAAAATGTATTTATTTTGTTTTTTAGCAGAAAAACCTGATACAGGGCTCTCTCTGGCTCTACTTTCTTCATGGTCAACAGACGAACATCTAAACTCTCTTGGGTAACAGCCTTGGCCCTAATTACCTCTTCATCTTCAATAATATACTTTTATAACTAATAATACTGAACTGCCAGTGGTTTCCAGAACCTTCCGTACTCTCTCATGCCTCCCAATTTTTATCTCCTAGGGAACAACTATGTACCCTGTGTGACGTAGCAGTTATAAGTGCGGAGTCTGAAGCCAGACGGCCATGAACTCAGGCACCATGCTTACTGGCTACATGGACTTGGTCAAGTTACTCACGCTTTCTGTGATTTTGTTTCCTCTTCTGTGAATTGAGGATAACAATAGAATATAGCTCAAAGCATTGCCCCAAAGTTTAAATGGGAGTTTATATCTGTAAAGTACTTAAAACAGTGGCTGGCACATAATAAGTCCCATATAAATATACATTGTTATGATTACTATTGTTTTATTTCCTTGAAGACTCCATGATTACCACTCCTGTAAAGCCTCTCTTAGCGAGAGCTCAGCACTCCTTCTCTTACACTTTGCCGAGTCTTCGATCGTGCTGCGGTTTGTCTGCGTGCTGGCCTCCAACGGCGGCACCGGGGCTCACCCAGGGCCTGACGCAATAGGTGTTCACGCAGGCGAGCATCTTTCACAGACAGAAATTTCTAAACAATATAATCAGGAAAGAACAGGTAAGAATACACTTAAATTGCACAGAAATAGTGTCACGGGATCTTGAGATCATAGAAACACTAGAACCTTTGTCTTTATGATCCTTCGGAAGAAATTAAATACTCCTTTAGGGCAGGTTTTACTTCTGAAACCACTTCTGTGTGCCTGCTATCATCTTCCATTTTCTTCTCTGTTCTTTCAAATTCCACCTTTTCTATGAAGTTGTCTTTGATACACGCAGCCAGAAAATGGTCATCCTGTCCTCTCCTGTCATCTTAGTAGCCCTTGGGCAGCCCCTCTCATGACACATCACTCTGCACAGCCAGCAATGAGCCAGCTCTGCAATCATAAATCCGTGGTGCTCACCCTGAGCACAGGCTCTGGGCCCCAAAAAATTGACGGCCCCAGAGCCGTCAGCGCCACCCTATGTGATGCTCGCACTGCAGCGAAGTCCCTTCTGGGACCCTCTCCCTTCTCTCAGTCACCCCTTCTCCCGCCACTCTCTTTCCTCCGGAGGATCCTCTCTGCAGAGGTCCAGCAAGGAGCTCAGAAAACACTGCCACCTCCTCCCACCCTTTCAACAGCTACCCTTGTAAGGGTCCCTGAAATGATGTGCTATAGTAAATTGGGACTTTTTTATCCAACATTGTACAGTGAGCCTCATCTCAGAAGATGCTTTCATGTTCCTTTAAAATCCTGACAGCTGAGCGATGATCTGTCACTCACTGTATGAAGGCAGATGGTGTTCAAAGAATATGTCAGCCCCTTTCGGGTGCATCTGGGGTGTACTGGGAATGGTGGTGCTCAATGTGTGTAATGTGGAAGAGAGACCACTCTGCCCCTTCAGCGAGTACCTCCCTGATCTCTTCACTGTAATGGTCCACCGCTTTCTGCCTTTCTCCCTCTGTTCCCCCTTCCCTTCCCCATTCCACGGTAGCCATAATGAGATTTCCAGTGTGACCCAATTCTATTCTAATATCATTCTATTTCACTTAGAACTGGAGAAGAATCACAAACCACCTTAAGTTGAAATGACTCCAAATTATGGTTTCCAATCTTATTACAACTCATAATATGACTTGTAAATTATTCACGTGTCTTCCATTAAGCTCCCCCACTTCCCAGAGAAGATATTTTAACTCCCACTCCACCCACTGTCCATTGCACAAACTCAGTGTTTGCTTGTTTAATAAATTAATTCAGGGGAGTCAAGTCTAGCACCTATAGGAAACAAGTGATTCCCAAGAGGCCTTGCAGCTTCTAAAACACCACTTTAGTCAAGCACTAACAGAATACAGTTCCATGATGGAGAAAAATTGGCAGCCGCTGAGCATGCGGAGTAGCCCTCGGTTACTCTAGCCTGATCAAGACGTAGTCCTCCTTCCTCCAAGAGCAGCCCACCACATTCTCCTAGGACAGACTCCCAGAGGTTTGCATGTCTCCACCCATCTCGCGTTCTGGGCATAGCCACTGGTCCACGAATGGATAGATGACTTTGTCAGCAAGACAGCAAGAGAGTGGTTATTCACGTGGGAGGGATTTTACTAAAATGGTTGAGAAAAATTAATACGCCTTTTTTTCCCCTGGGGCAGCTAAGTGTATAAAACATAAACCTGGAGCTTGGGGGTGGGCATTTCTTTCCTATTAAGGGAAAGTTAGTAGGAAAAAGCCTATATAGAAAAACAATATCAAGAGATATAGAAAAATTAGGTTTAATAACTGATGACATTGTTTTGAGTACCTGGATCCAGTCATTAGTCTTGGGTACCAATAAGTTTCCATCTTCCATAAAACAATTAGGGTCAGATTTTGATTATTTATAACCAAAAGAATCCCAACTAAAAGAGCATCTTTCCCCATTCAAGAAGGTAGAGAGGAGAAACAGTCTGTGACCAGGAAGGAGCACTGGCAGAAACAAAGAGGGATGCGTGACGGGAAATGGTGCAGAAACCTGAGTTGTTTCTTTCAGAGGTTTTTACAAAACAGAATAATGTTAAGTTCTTATTAGTCTATTTATCCAATCTCATGCCTCAGTAGCTGAAATACCGATGGTCTCCAGCTTAGGATGGTCTGACTATAACAACTTGCAATTTTACAATAGCATGAAAGTGATAGGCATCACACTAACCACACTTCAAATTTTGAGTTTTGGTCTTTTCCTGGGCTAGCAATACATGGTAGGATACTCTTCCGTGATGCTGGGCAGCGGCAGTGAGTGCAGCGACCAGTCAACCACGTGATCCCAAGAGTAAACAACCAATGGTCTCTTGTGTACTGTGTTGCCAGCGTTTTTGGATATTGTGTGTTGTATTTTGATATCCCATCATGTCTACAAAATGCCCCTCTGTGTCTCCAGCTTCTGGTGAGAAGAAGGCGGAAATTACTCTTGAGATGAAACTTACATAATAGCCCAGGCTGATGCAAATATCCTGAGCACATTTAAGGCAGGCTAAGCTATAGTGTTCGGTAGGTTAGGTTACTAAATACATTTTCCACTGACACTGGGTTTATCAAGACGTCACCCACCATAAGCTGAGGAATACCTGTATGTGTAGGAGAACGTTGTACCTTCTCCTGCTGCCTGCAAAAGTGCATTCCTCCCCAGATGTCTGCATCCAGCTGGGCTTCCTCTCCTGCCAGTAGTTCATACTTTCAGTTAGTGTTGCTGGGGTTCCTCTGTGTGTGCTTTTAGGCCTGTGTGTGTCCTGGTTAAGACTTCATTCTCTTCAGCTGTTTCCTTTTAAAGCTGTTTTAAGGTTCATTGCTTCTTGACCTATTTGGCCTTGCTGTTCCTGGAACCCAGTCTAATTCCCCAGTTGGGCCTTCAAGACTCTATTACTGCCGTTCTGTCAACAACCTTTTTTTTCCTTTCGCCAACTTTTTTGCTGCTCCCTGATCACATTCAGGGTGCAAAAATGCTAGGAGTGAACAATCATCCGACCCGCAACCCCCACCAGCAGCACATATGACAAAACCTATTTGGAATCCTTTTCCATGATGTACTAGCTAATGTGACTAAACTCGGTAGCATCAATTCCCCTTCCAGAAGAAATCTGAAAGCAACACAGGAAGAGGGTCAAGGATTAACTGATACTGATAGAAGTGTTCGCAGTGGAGGTCCAGACCAAACAGAGCATCCTAGCCGACGAAGGTCTGCATGTGATTACAGGGAAGAGATGTTTCCCTGGGAAGGAAACCCCCCTTTCATTTGTGATGTAGCTTAATCGTCCACATCTTGTCTGCTGGCTGTATTGACTGTGGGCAGCACTACATACCACAAGCAGAGTTTATAATGGCAGTTTGAACCGCAGAGATGACATTACTTCTACGTCTAAGCCAATACGCTCCATGCAGTTGTTCACGGCCCTTCATCTTCTTCCGTACTATATTAGGAGGGCCACTTCAGCAGGAGTTCTAATGCATTGTAAACCTATTTGGGGCAAGCTTTAAAAGCGTTTAATAAAAGAAATGTGAAGGAAAATGCCATCAATGAGCGAGGTTTTCCTTAATGATTCCCTTCACCTGTTTGTTATTATCTCTTGCTTCCTAGAGAGGATGATGGTTTAGCAGGTCTACAAATCAGCTGAGAAAAAAAAAAAAAACTAGAGGCTTTTTGGAGCCAAAGGTCCTTCATCCCTACAGGGTAATGCTGCCTGCTCGCCTTCCATAGTGGGCAGGGTGTGGTTTCTTCTGTTTCCTCCAAGAGACCTTCTGGAAGGAATTTTATGGCCATGGTCTTTGAGTAAGCATTAAGCCATCTGTGGCCTGTGTGGGAAGAGAAAGCACTTGTCTCCAGAGCTATGAATTCAATTTTCCTTCCTTCTGGCTGCCCAGAATTTGGCAGCCTCCATTAGACCCAACACCTCTTTGGAGAAAGCTTTTTTAAAAGTTAGCTCTAGACTGCACTCATTCATAGAACAGGCAACTCGAGCACTCTTGAGGGAAATCCTGGACTTTCCTGCTCACTAAAGTGCTGAGGTGGAGAGATCTAACCTGAACGGGAGTTTTTGGCAAAGCACTTCCCACTCCCTGACTAGCAGCTGACTTTCCTCTGGGGCTCTCTGGGGAGCTGAGGCTGATCACTACTACCTCATCCTCGATAGCCCAGTCCTTCCCTCTGTAAACGCACGGTTCTACAGGCAGAGACATTGTGTTGACTTCCACTGGAAAGATCTACAAGCACAGGTGAAGCAGACCTGTATGGAGCAAATGAAAACAGAACCCATGGGAGAGGCTGCCACTTATGGAAGTAAATATGACAAACTTGGACCCGCAGGAAAACGTTTTATAGCAAAGATTTTGTCCTTTCAAAGAAAGGACTTGGCATTTTATTTTTCAAAATGAAATCTTAGATTAGTGAAACTATTGCCTGTTGCCTGATGAAAATGGCTTTCTCTACGGGGACTTCATGGTACTCTCTCATGAAAAGAAAAATTAACCTCCAATAAATAAAAAAACTTTAAATTCCATGTTGGTAAAATTATTCTTACCTTGTAGTTCTCATCAAGGACTAATATATATAACACTTGAAGTTTTTCCATTAAACTGTTTTTGAGTTATGGGTGACAAAGAAAATAAGTTTGAACAAATTGAAGGAAAAAAATGGAAAGACAGAGCTTTCGTGTCCCTTAGCTTGAAAGTGTGTTATTTACATCTCTGCCAATTCTCCCCCACTCTCCCCACCCCCACATAGCCAGGGGCAATGCCATTATTTATAAGTTTTAGGTAGAAAAACTTTTTTACTTTAGCATTCTCTTTAATTCAACAAATATGTGCACCTACTATGGGCAAAATTGTGTCCTAAGTGCTCAAAATATGTGATTGTGACACAGCATTTGGAGTTTTCTTTAAGATTTTATTTATTTATTTTTAGAGGGAAGGGAAGGGAGAGAGGAGAGGGAGAGAAACATCAATGTGCTGATGCCTCTTGCGTGCCCCCTACTGGGGACCTGGCCTGCAACCCAGGCATGTGCCCTGAGTGGGAACCAACCGGCGACCCTTTGGTTCACAGGCCTGCGCTCAATCCACTGAGCTACACCAGCCAGGGCTAGGTTTTTCTTTTAAAGGAGCAAGCTTGATGGAATGAGGACTAATGACCGTTTGAGCTCTGGAAATGTCAAGTCTGAAATGCCTGCAAGACAAATGAGTGGGGATGTGCATCAGGCAGCTGGAAGTTTGGTCACAGACAGGTGAGACTGAAGGTAGTGGTGTGCTGGTGTTCTGTGTCATGTGACATCATACAAAATTGGATTCCAGTGAAAAAGGAATTTAAATGACCACTGAGAAACTGTTCTTTTAATTTCTTATTTAAAATCTCCTCTGAAGTGGTCAGTATACTTTCACTTGAAGCATTTCACAGTGAATAAGGTCCATTCTCCCCACTGCCGGCCAAGCATGTGGAGGCATCAGGAAACACTGACTCTCCGAGGCCATCAGGACCCCAAGGAGCAATGCAGGGCTGCAGGGCCAAGAACCCAGCAGAGCCTGGGAAAAGACTAGCGGGGAGAATGGGCATCTGAACTACAGAACTGGTGTGGAAGAATTTTCTAAAGAGTTGATAAGTATCAGAGATTTTTCATGTAAGGAAATAAACTTTTAAAAATAGAAAGGCAGCAGCACTGGCTGGTGTAGCTCAGTGGACTGAGCGTGGGCTGGGAACCAAGCGGTCCCGGTTTGATTCCCAGTCAGGGCACATGCCTGGGTTGCAGGCCAGGTCCCCATGAGGGCCATGTGAGAGGCAACCGTACATTGCTGTTTCTCTCCCTTTCTCCTTCCTTCCCCTCTCTCTAAAAATAAATAAAAATAAAATCTTAAAAAAAAAATAGAAAGGCAGCAAAGTGGGAATTGGTGGTTAACCCATTTAAATTTATCATAGTTTTGGCGGACTTCCTAAGATGGCGGCATAGGTGAATGCACCGTACCGCCTGGCACAACCAAACAAGGGAAAAAACAGAAATCTACACATCCAAACACAGCCAGATCTGACAGAAAATCATATTGAGAGGAAGTCCGACAACCAAGGAATTAAAGAAGATACATTCATCAAGTTTGGTGAGCCAGAAGGTGCAGAGCGAAGGGAGAGCGCTCGGCGACCCCGCGGCGAGCAGGTGAGCAGATGGCAGGTCCGCGGTTGGAGGGGCGGTCCCTGCGGGGCTGAAGCACACCCAGACGGGGACCGACTGAAGCTCAGTCTGCGCCCGGCTCATCCAGACCCAGCAGGGCCAAGAGACCGGTGGACTCAGCAGGTCTGCATTCGTGTGCAGAGAGAACCTGAAAGAAAGCAGGGCGCAGATTGAGAGCAAGTGAGGGGGTGGAGTCCGGGGCCAGAGGAACGCACGGCCTCATAGGAAAGTTCGCTGGGGAGACCCTTGGGGGATTGGAGCTGGGCATCTCATCCACCGACCCCGGAGCGACCCCCAGAGCCAGCACAGAGGGGCCCGAAGTGCTTGCAGGAGGCGGTGTGAGTGCGGAGAGTGGAGAAGGCGCCATTGTGCGCTCAGGTCCCGCCCCCAGAGGCTATGGTCCCAGCACAACTACCGGGAACTTCCCTGCGCAGGGGATCCCCAAGACTCCGCCCCCCTTACAGTAACAGGATCACCGAGGGGGAAAAAAATGGCCCAAAGAAAGGGACAGATCAAAACCCCAGAGCTAACCGATCAAGAGATAGCCAACCAATCAGATGCACAGTTCAAATCCCTTGTAATAAGGATGCTTTCAGAATTCGATGAAAAATTAACAAACTTGCTTGAACAAATGAGGAGAGATCTGCAGGGAACCAATAGAGATAAGGAAACTGGGACTCAAATCAACGGAGTGGACCAGCAGAAAGAAAAAAACATCCAACCAGAAAAGAATAACGAAACAAGAATTCAAAAAATGGAGGAGGGGCTCAGAAACCTCCAGGACATCTGTAAACGTCCAAACATACGGATCATTGGACTGCCAGAAGGAGAAGAAGAAATCCAAGGAATTGAAAAAATATTTTAACACATAATGATGAAGAATTTCCCGAAGCTGGCGAAGGAAATAGACTTGCGGGAAGTCCAGGAAGCTCAGAGAGTCCCAAAGAAGTTGGATCCAAAGAGGAACACACCAAGACACATCATAATTACATTACCCAAGGTCAAAGATAAGGAAAGGATCCTGGAAGCAGCAAGAGGAAAGGTGACAGTTACCTACAAAGGAATCCCCATAAGACTGTCAGCTGATTTCTTAAAGGGGACCTTG
>PVJI01005281.1:17607-98267 GCA_004026765.1 Micronycteris hirsuta | reverse complement strand
GACCAGGTGAAAGCAATATTCAAGGATCAGCAAGCCAGAATTTTTTAAGATACACCTTTGCCAAATTCCTATTAGAGAATTCCCATCCCACAGACATGATCCACACTTGCTCACACAGGAATCACACGGAGCTGTGCTCAAAACGTGTAAATTCTCAGGACTGCGTGTTTACACACGTGTGGAAATCACTGCCACACTCGATGACCAACTCCAACAGTGTGTTAATTTCTGTATTTTTCACTGTTAGATATAGTTACATCCTGTGGTATTTCTGAAGTAAAGGACAAGAATTGTTAGGGGATGTAAGTAAATGTCCTGTAAGGAACTGTCAAAGAAACTGGAGAGGCAGCATGGAAAAGATACAATGTGATACCAATTTCTTTTGAGAGTACGCTTTAAATTTCTGAACAACTGCTATCCAAAGGTACAAGTTAAAGTAATCGATATATGTTAAAATAAGGCAAAATTGCATAGCATATTAGAAAGAATTGTCTTACCACTAGATTTTTTCAAAAGCGGCATAGGCTCTTTGGGCAACAGTGAGCTACCTATCACTGATTGTTTAGTAAGTGGAAAGTTACTGACTGAAGATATAGTTGAGAGCATGAACTTCTCTGATGGGACCCTAGGCTAAATTATTCCTTTTTATATTAATGAGTTTACAAACATATTTGGAACCAAAAAGCATTAACATTTATCCTCATTAAATGTTATTTTATTACTTTGGTCCAATCTTAATTTGTTTTATCTTGTAATTTGATGCTATTTGCATACTTTATAAATGTTGTCCTTATTAAGGCTCCAGTTGTTTCTTCACACTGGGTAGCATGTTAAAGCTCATAAATGTGTTCAGCAAAGAAGAGGTCCAGGTTGTAATAATAAACAAAACACATTTATTTGAGGGAGTGGGAAGAATTGCAGTCTAGGAGGTGCAGATTTAGATAGCAACTTCCAACTGTGCTCTGGAGAGAACAACAGAGTTTATAAAGGCAAAAACCAAGAAGTGTACTCCTTTCATGTAAATCAAAGATTGCTGGCAAGACTAACGGGGATTGGTTAATTTCAATATGCAAACAAGTGGGCAAAATTATGGCCATACAGCAGTTGCTGTTCCAAGATGTTTATGGCTCAGCCTTGAGCTCCGCAACAGGTGTAGCAACTTAACAGCAGCCACATTTTCTTAATACCCTCTTAAGTTTAAGTGGCTTTCTTAGCAATGATTATTCCATTTTATTTTCTCCATTATCAAAAGGAAAATAATTTAGTACACATTTTACTACTTTATGCTACAAGGTGTCTTGGACAAATTTGTTCATATGAGCATACTTGTGTTGACTAGATATGTTTACTCTCTGACATAGAACCCACTGGACGCGATGGCCCAGACTGATGTAGGCATCAAGGCACAACGGACTTCAAGTCTCATTCTGCTTATGGGGACAAAGAGTCCTGGGCCTACGTGACCATGTAGACTGAAAGGCACAAATGGTGAAGGGAGGAATATCCTTGGACTGAAAAATGAAGCAGCGGTTTGGAGGAGGTTGGAGATGCAGGAGACTAGAACTTCCACACGCAGAAAACAATAGAAGCAATAGTTGGCATGGAGAAATGGAAGTGGTTGGTCAGCTACAGAGCAGACAAGGTGAAGAGAAGGTTCAATTTGGGGGGGATCAGCCCCAAACGAAACTCATGCGCAAATCAGATTTTGCTCCAGCACCCACTTAGACATGGACGTACTGGTCCTCCGAGTGCCGAGAGTGTGACCAGTGGTGGACCCTCGAATTCTGTTTTGTGACTTTTGTCTGTGATATACTTTTCCTCCTTTTGGAGATTGGGACTTTTGCATATTTTTGGTCCTAAATATCGTCTTTAAATGTTCACATTTTTTAAAGTGTTCTAAACAGTGGCATAAGTTGCATCTACAGATCTTTTTCAGCCCATGAGATATATCTCATTTGGACCTAGACATTAACAATTTGGTTAAAATATCCCAGAGAATTCCAGAATCCCAAAACCTAAAAAGGCTATGAATCACTACAGTTTTTTTTCTTAAAGTTGGTGTTAACTTTCTGTTTTAACTTATACTGATGTAAGTTATTAATTGTACCTCAGTGCCACTACCACGTTGCACCTGTCTTTTCTGAGAGTGGATATGTTGTGACTTTTTTGATATTTTGTGACTTTGGGTATAATTGCATTAAGTAATACCAGAGGGGCAAAAACGCTGCCCTTGGTTAACAGTGAAAAGAAGAAAGAGATGCATCTTCCAATATCAACAGCATAGAGAGTGGGGTTACTGTAGATGCTTCAGTGTGGTGTATACATGAAGCACGTTAAAGGATAGGGTGTCAGAGTCCTGTGAGATTTAGAAAAAGAGGAAGACAAGTTGTTGAAGGTTTTCAGTAACCATGTGAATTAAAAACATAAAACATGGGGAAAAATTGCATAGCACAAAGCCTTAATATCTCAATTGTTTATTCACTGATTTGGACATTAGACATGGCATATAGAGGACTGACTGGTTAGTTGGCCATGAACAAGCTAAAATACACGAGGCGAAGCAAAAATCGAAGGTGAATATTTTAAAAAGTTGTCTATACAAAATTCAAAGGACATTATGGTATATACTTCCAGAAAGTCTGTTGGGAAGGGGTTTATAGAGAACATTATGCAGCTAAAATGACTTTGGTGGATCTGACAGCACAATATATGAAAAAAATGCCCTGCATCCTGAACAAGCTTACAATGCTAATATACTGGCACTGTTTTTCTACGTACACCTTAAACATACTCAATGAGTGAACACCAACAAAATAGGATATAAAGGATCTGTTTCCTAGACTCCAATGCTACAGGCACACGTCAACTGAACATGTCAGAGACTGAGAAATCCAGCATGATGTATTTGAAAAACATGTACAATTTGCCTGAGCATTATTAAGTGGACAAGAAATATCTTCTAGCTGCACAAATTCATTGCAAGAAAGCGATAATGGAAAAAAATCCTGTAAACGTTTTGTGTTTCTGGACACAAATCTCTCTGGAACTTCTTGTAAATAAAAAATGTTTTGTCATTTGATGATTCTCAGTGAGGTATTTGGTCTTGTGACTACAGAGTTTTACCTTGCACTGTTCCAACATGATATAGTGCTGGCATTTGTAAGGAAAGGAAAAACATTTTCCTCTACCTCTCTGAGATTCACTGGCCAGAGCCCTGAAGTTAGATTGGCAAAAGACAGATTAACCAGAAAGAGCAAAAAGAAGTTTATTAACATGTACGTTGTAAAATCCATGAGAGTACTCACAGATGAGTAACTTAAAGGTGTAGTTAGAACTCAGGCTTGTATAGCCTCTTGACAAAAAACCAAATTTTTAGAGAAGTGATATGACCAAGGAAGAGGACTTTGAGTTTCTAAGGTAGCAAATTATAGGAAGGTAAATATAGAAGTGAACTAATGGAAGATAAGGACTAATTAGTAAAGTTTCTTTTGTGGATTCTTTTAGTGCCATCTCTGGGCTAATAAGGGCAGCTTTTGTCCTTCCTGATAGAGAGGGAAGGGAAGACACTTCTACAAATTTGTATCCTGCATTTAAGCCAATAAGGGAAGGACAGTGTTTTTTGTTTATGTGTTTGTTTGTTTGTATTTGCTTCTTCTCGATCCTTATGTCAGAGTGGCATGTTTGGGGTGGCATGTTCTGCTATGCTTCACACCAGTGCAGCCCTTCTCATGCAAACAGGTGTTGTCAACATTCGGAGAACGTATATCACAAGTTTGAATCTGTATGTTTGACAGTTTTTAAAAATTAGAAATAAAATTCCTATCTCTATCAGTTTATTTTTATATAGATAAACTGTAATGATATCTGTACTTGGTATCTGACTTTGGTGACTTTTTCTAAATTTTGTTAGAGAAATTTTAATGTGGCAGATTGTGGGCTATTGCACGGCCCTTTAGTTTTTGAATACACAATATATAAACGTATTGCCTTTATAAGTTTTTTTAACTTGAATTTGCAAATGTAGAGATGTATATATTTACTATGTCAATATTTATTTATTGTTTCCCTATCAGATTATAAGTTCCACAAAAACAACAATTATATCTGCTTCATTTTCATTTCATTACTAGCACATTTCTGCATGCCTACTAAGTGATAAATATCTCTTTCAGAATAAGTTAAAATGGGATGTTAGTTTTAAAATTTCTCCTCTTTTATCCAGAGGTATAATTTCTCTTTATCCTGATCTTCCATGACTATTCTGAACGCTGTTCACAGTCCTGAAGGTGATTATTGGTTTCAAGCTGTCAGACACCTGATGTCCTGATAGCCTTCTCCCCAAGCACCAGGTGTACCCTTCTCCTCCTTGTTAGTCATCCTGCTGAGTATCTAGATTTAAAAGTCTTGTTTTCTTTTTGAATGCTCCCCTCGCCAAGTCTTGGATCCTTTTAAGTGTCCATCTTTTTAGAAAATTCACTGGTTAATGCCACACTTTTGAGTGTGTTCTTGGTTTTGTGTCCCTGTTCCAAATTATGCACATGTCAGTTTAAAATGTAAACTAATCAGAAAGTCTTTCTGAGCAAGTGCAGGATTTCTTTGAATACTTTTTTTCCTCGTGGATCATTTGCAATTGTGTAATCCCAATGCCATTTCTAGAATCTATTGTACAGCCAAATTTTCCCCCACAGTTTCTTATCATGATACCATACTAATCTTTTCTTTAAGCTATTTGAAATGAATACAATTTAAAGGAAAAGTAGTGGAGTGGATTGCATTGTTAGTATTTTCTAGGTGTTACCTAGCTTTTACTAGCAGTAACTCATTTATTGACATTAAAAGTTGAAATTCTTACTTTATTGATCAAATTAAAACTCAAAGAGATTAAGTGAATTGCTTGGGTCTTCCTTACTCCAAAGTTACATTCTTTCACTCTATTAACACTGTATACGCGTTCAACCATATCTAGTGCTATCTTTGCTCATCATCATGAACTCCCATCTAACCTTGGCACTCATACACAAGTTCCTGTAACATTGAAAGCCTGTTTTATTTTCCTTGTTCAGCAAAATAATGTCTCTGAAAAGGCTTCTTTTGCATGATTTCTTTTGTTTTCTGTGATATTGTAACTATCAAAAATTATGAATTTCACAATTTTTTTGTTTACTTTCTCAGTAGAGTTAAAACTCCTTCTTACTATTCAAGTTCTGAAACTTGTATTTGGAAAAGGAAAATAGGAGAAAGAAACTATCATTTGTTGAGTATATTCTACAACAACTGCTATGATAAGTTCTTAATTTTCTTAGTTTTTTTAGAGAACATAAGATATTATTATATTCAATTGGCTGTTCTTTTTCTTTCCACTGAATTAAAATAGGATTTTTCTTTTGAAACAAACATGACTAGTCAAATCTCCTCACTACCTTTGCTTCCACTTCCTCCTTTCTGCACATCGAATCAACAAGGCTACAGGTAAGAAAGAAAGAGCTATCTTTTTGTCTTATGTACTAAGTATATTTAGAATTTCTGAGACTTTGTATGGAGGATATAGGTGTCTTGCCATGGATTATTTGGAAGAAAGGTAAATTTTCAGAAAAACAGTGAGATTTCCTCTTGAATCCTAATATCCATAAATATAGTGAAAAGACAGTACAGACAACCCTTGAACCGCCTGAGGGTGAGGAGTGCTGTCCTTGTGCTGCCAAACATCCACAAGTGGTTCTCTGCTCCCCCCAATCCGAATGGCTATTAGCCTGCTGTTGATTAGATGCTTTACCAATAACATAAATTAACACATATTTTGTATGTTGTATGTATTATATACTATATTTTTACAGAAAAAGGAAGCTAGAGAAAAGAAATGTTATTAAGATAATTATAAGGAACAGAAAATGCATTTACATTATTGATTTAAAAAATATTCACATATAAGTGGACCTGAGCAGTTCACATCCATTTTGTTCAAGGGTCAATTGCATTGGTAGAAGATTATATTGAGAGGCAATTTAGGAATTTATTGTTATTTAGATAGTGGTAACATTTTTTTATGAAATCCTCTTTTGATCTGAGATATCAACTAATCCAGGGGCATGGAAAAAATCAGTTGACCAAAAACAAAAAAACTGCAACCTTAGGTACTGTTTGTCAAATGACCTGATTCTCATGTGGCCATGGCCACAGAGGTATTGGATTATGCTACTCTTAATAGTATCCTCTACCACAACGGTATCTTTAGAAGAGGTGATATACAGGGTCTGGCACAAATAACACCCTTTTTTATTACAAAATCATAAGTGTGTGATTCTGTAACATAACAATATCACACTCAAGCACACCATATGACATATTAGGTGAAATGTTCAAATTAAAACTATACATTGTTACACCCATATTATTACCCCACCAACCACTTTCAAGCAAGCTTTACTTCTGCTGGGCCCTGTAATTCATTACTATCTCATTATAGATATAAATGTCACATTACCAAGTTTCAGAGCATATAAGATAAAATTTACTTCCTTGTTCAAAATTTCAAGTTGACTTTGCTACCTAGTTAATGAATTGGCAGGTGTTCAAAGACAATCAGAAATCTATTTTTTTATTAGATTTCCTGATAATGTTACCTGAGAGTATGTGGAAAGATCCTGTACTCTTGCTAGTACATTCTATATCACTTGTTGCCCTCCATTGTATCTAATGATTGAACTTTACTTATGAATGTAGTGCATTTTCCCATATACCAATCAACTCCATTTAAAGTCTCTGATCAATTGGGCAACTTACTTGCCACCATATATTCCCCAGTGTTCCTTCTGTGCCTTCTCTCTCATTTCTGGGAAGCAACTTTTACTTTCAGGAAGATAAAGCTCTAATGAGCCCTTAGGAATCTTTTTTTCAAAGACGTCCAGTCCACCAGGGATCAGCTAAGAAGGTGTCTGAAGTATGAATTACTTACTGATTAGAAACCAACACTAGATTTTTTCCCCTGTTTATTTTTTTTGAGGTCACCAATCAAATTTGAACCATATTTTAAATTCCATCCAACACCAGAGAAATTTTTAAATAAACAAAGCCATTTTTTCTTTCTTTCTTTCAGTGAGAAGGATATTTCAAATTCATAGCTTTCAAGCTTTGTGGTGAATAAAAAAATAATGCTTTCATAAACTTTGACCATTTGCAAACAGTAGACCATTAGATGCTTTAAACAATGCACTTGCTGACTCTCCAGGTCTAAAATGCATCTTATAGATAATGTGATTATTACTAAATGGTAGTATAATTATACGAAGTAGATTTTTAAGAATTTTATTGATACAAAGTTTTAAAGCAATTTTAGGAGTTTTAAAGCCTCTTAAAAAATACAAAGAATACAAAAGAGTGCTGAGTCAACCTCTTTAGTTCTTCTGTTCATTGAATTTTAGAAAAATTTCAGCTTTTAATTAGCTGGCAAAAATATGGGGAAACCATAACCACGTATACCTTGAGGTCTTTGTCATTGAACAGAAAATGACACCAGCTGAGATGCTATTTAGACCAGATGGAGCTTAATCTGAATGAAGAATCAATTTCTTTAGGTGACACAATGAACAGAGCAATTATTTTTTGTGTATGTGAGGAGGCAGCTCCAAAGCTGTGTCCTGACTTGTTTCTCCACTCCTGGAAATAGAGTCTTTCTTAGGAAATCTTTAATGTTTGTTGTTTTACACACACACACACACACAGCAAGTGTTAAATCAATTAAATAAAGACGCCTCTACACTGATGTGGCTCCAATGCCTTGGTGGCCTTTGTAAACAAACCAAGGCTATAAAAGGGCTTCAAGGTTACAAAATCATAACTCTGAAGACCACCAATCACAAACCGCCAACAAGACTTTACGCTACAGCCAGTTAATAATTTCCTTCCTTGCCTTCTGCCCTTTTCTGTAAAAGTCTCCTCTTGGGCTCCTATCCACTTCCAGTTTGGTGCTGCCCAATTCAAAGTAAGTTTTGCTCAAATAAAATCTTAAAATTTTTAATATGCCTCAGTTTATCTTTTAGCAGAAGGAAGGAAAGAAGGAAGGAAGGAAGGAAAGAAGGAAGGAAGGAAGGAAAGAAGGAAGAAAAGAAGGAGGGAGTGGGGAGGAAGGGAAGGATAGGAGAGAATCATTTAAAGAAAAACTTTAAACTCGAATAGTAGTTTGCTCCTGTGTCTCCTAGGTAGGAAAGCATTATAACCTTGTGTCATTAACACATGGAGGTCTTTATTATTTAATCAGTTTCATTTTCATGTTAATGGCTGTTATTTAAAAAAAATTCAGGAAACAAGAGAGTTTTGTGTCATCTGAGGTTAGGTTGAAATGTGTTTCTTTCCTTTTTATTATGCACTGGGGTGCCACTGGTTAACACAGTTGTACAGGGTTCTGGTGCACAGCTCCACAGCACGTCATCTGTACACTGCACTGTGTGTTCACTGCCCCAAGTCAAGTCTCCGTTTATCACCGCTTATCTTCCCTGTACCCTCCTCTGCCTCGCCCCACCCCTGGACTCACCACACTGTTGTCCCAGAACATTGAAATGTCTTAAATCCACTCGTTTACAGTGCCTCAGTGTAAACTAATACCACTGGTTGGTTCATTTTATGCAAAAAAGATACAGATGAGCCTGAAAGCTTGTATTTTTCTTTCCTCCCTACCTTCTGTTTAGGAAATTGAATAAAAACGTTAAACCTTAGATTAAAAGAATGTTCTCTCATTTAATTTGGAGGTGGAAAATTGGAGAATGCTTAGTCTAAAGAATTTTCAAGGGCTTGATACCTATTTTTTGGGTGGATTTTCCCAATGATATAACATCATTTAAATGCACTAAAACCTCAACATTTACCAGGTTGGTAATACTTGCAATAAACAAATTGGCCTCCATAGGACTACGGCTTAAACCAACAACAAGCAACAGTGTTTCCTTGTGGTAAAATGACACTAAAGCCCAATCCTGAAAATCTCATATGATTTAGAGGAGCAGTGATCAAAAACTGGAGAGGAAAAAGAGCTGGCAGCTTGTGTATTCTCCACGGATGCTGAGATAGTGTCAGCAGGAGGGAATGCAGTTGCTAATAGGACAAAGGCTACTCTCTCAGGCCGCCATTCCCAGAGCTGGCCAGACCCCAAGCATGACTAACCCTAAGTGTTTTATGAGCCTTTATCCTCAGGACTAGAAAATTGCTGGAAGTGCCCTGAAGGCACAGAGCCTCTGGAAACCCAGGAAACAGGACAGACCAGACCACAATGAATGGACCCTGCACCCAAAGGTACGTTGAAACAAGCTGCATCCCAGCTGAAACATCCTGCCCATCACGAATCACCGGGTAAAAACTCAAAGCCTTAACCCTTGAGTGCTGCTGCTGCACATCTCCATGCCTAGCCCTTTCTCTCCCTTGGGAAAGTAAAAATAAAACCTTTACTCTCTGCACTTTCTTCTCCTTATGAATTCTTTCACAGCCCGTGTCACCAACTACATTAATAGTTACTACCAGGCCTAGTTGGAGAGCAGCTTTAAACTTCACATTCATATATCTTCTGGAAAACTCAGGGGCAGGAGTGAAAAAAAATCAGCACAATGTCTTCCTGAAGTTCTTAAAACCAGCTGTACCAACTGCTGCTCCCCAGTAGGACTAGGGTAAATATGAATTTAGATAGAACAAAAGAAAAGAATTGGGATGTTTCTGGTACGCTATGGAAATGATAAGAAAAGGTTAAGGGTCAACTAATGAGAGTGGTTTCAATAAAGGGGAAATCCAGTCACTCCCCCTTTTTTAAAATCCTTACCTGAGGATATGATTATTTATTTTAGAGAGAGGGGAAGGGAGATAGAGATAGAGCAAGAGCGAGAGCGAGAGCGAGAGAGAGAGAGACACATTGATCAGTTGCCTCCCATTCACTCCCTGACTGAGGATGGACTCACAATCTAGGTTTGTCCCACGACCCAGTCACCCCACAGCCTTGTGGTCTAAGGGCAGATGCTCCAAACAACTGAGCCACCTGGTCAGGGATAGTCACCCCCTTTTCCAATTTATACAATGTTCTGTTGTCAGGCTCATCTTGATAAAGTTTGGCTTTTTCCACATCACTTGTGGCTTAAAATTCCCTGTGCTTCTTTCCCCACTGCTTATAGAATCTAGTTACAACAAAACTCCAAAAAATTATTGGACACTTTTAAATTTCCAGTGATATAAAAAGTTTATTAACAATTATACTATAGCTCCCTAAAAATTAAAATGTAAAGCTATACACATACACCATTTTAGCAGATCTTAGTCATTATCAATAAAATATTTATGTACTTGCATTCTATATTATAAAAACACACATTTTCTTTTTAGATAAGAAATAATTTAAATGATCCAACTTCATAATATATATATGGCAACACCTAAAAGTAAAACATGTATTTCTAGTTTATTCCTCTATATATTGCAGCTTAGTTATTTTTTAATTGATCAGATTTATTCAATTCCTTTTACAGTTTTGTTTCACTCTTCCCCCTTTTAAAAAAAGTTATTTTTCAACATTCTCTTGATTTTACAGCAGTTTCTATTTGATTTTATAATCTACGTGACCATGTTCTAATATTTTGCTCCATGTTTTATCAGCAGGTCTTTACCAGGTTTTTTCTATTTTTATGCTTCTTGAAAATTTTAAGCATTTAAGTAAATAAAAATTCAGAAATGTATAAAATTTTTATATATGACATTAAGTTAAATTTAAAGTCTTATATAAATTACTTAAGGTCAGAAGAATCTTATAAGTTGGAGGATAGATAATTTTGTTTAGATTATATTGTACCATTTTTGTGCTTATATTATATCATAATAATTAAGCTTTTATTAAAATAAAGGGCAGAGGAGAATATGAACATGTAGGTATGTATCTATCTTTCCTCCTTCCCTCTCCCTTCCTTCTTGTCAATTGTAATGGAAGTGGAAAGTTAAGATGACTCATGACTTGGAATTTAAGCCCTTAAATTATTTAATTCAAATATATCTTTCTAACTTAATACTAGCTGCGTCTCTGTATAAAATTCCAACTTTAAACTTGAGCGCACTGTCCAATCACAGCAGACAGTCTTCCTGCTTCTCCACCTCACTTACGTTATTTCTCTCGCAGCAGCGCTCAGCCCGGCGTTCCTTCTTTTCAGAGCTTCCTGTGCTCCCTTGCTCACATCTGTCAGCTCCAGTCTCATGTATGCCACCTTTCATCTCTTCAAACGATGCCATCCAACCAATTTTACACTTAGTCTTAGTCGTGTGCATGTCCTTTGCTGGTGGCTTGCTTTGCCAGGCAATTGTCCACGTCTTTACCTCCGGCCTCCCCACACTGTGTTGTAAATCCCAAGAGGACAAGAACAGGACATCCCACTTTCACAGCACCTAGTAGTGACTGGAGGACAGAGTTGGTCACTCTTGGAGAGTAGTTGCTGTAGGGTGGGTGACTGATAGGGTAACAACAAATTTGCCTGGTCTTCTGGGGGAAGAATAATCAAAGTTTTTAGATATATTTGTTTTGGGGGTTGCTATTTTTTTTAATGGAACAAGTAAGAAGAAAAAAAGCAGAGGACTACTGCCTCTGATATGAGAATTTTCTAGGCCTCTGTTGAAGGTACTGTTCAGCTTTGTAGCTTGAAGCCTTGTCAACATGGCTCTATTAATTACACTCTTTTGGATTTTGTTATACTAAGATCTGAATGAGAGCATAGCTCTCCTAAAACAGGTTGCAGGATAAGTGGGATGAAGGTATAACTTTTCATAAAAGAAGAAGGAATGAGGGATAGAGTAGGCCAAAACAGATTAACTTGACAGTTTGTTTGGGAGTCTTTGTGTGAGGCATAAAGCCACTATCCTGCCTAAATCTGAGAACGTACAAATGATTTTCTGCTTCCCTAGTTTGATGTTTAGTGTTGACTTGAGCTCCTTTACTGTGTCTGAATACCTCCCATTGCCTGCTGTGAATATAGAATACCTTCTCAGCAATGAGTAGACCCTTCAGGGTTATAGCCCTGAGAATATAGGAAACATTGTGGCACCCTCGGGAAACCATGAAAAGAACCTTCTGAAGCTACTTCTCTCCTAGAAGAAAAACCAACTTAGAAGGTGACTGGGTAAAGGCAGCCCTGATAATTGATTTTCTTTTGTAGTCAAGATAGTGCTAATGGTAGGAAGGTCTTGGTTGCTTTGTTTTGCTTTGCTTTGATAAAAATAAATATTTTGGAGCGGTGTTTTGAGGGAGCTCAGTCACGGTAGCTAGATCAGCTGAAAAGGGAAGCAGGCATTGCAACTCTTTCTAGACAGTTTCTGTGCCTGACAGGCTCCCCTGGCGTCCCTGTTTTGTTGGCTTTGAATGAGGCAGAACATTGTTTTCCAAAATACTCCCACTTTCATTATGATCCCCATTGTCATTATCGTCATTATTGCTGTTCCCTGAGTCACTCATCACAGCGAACTTCTGTGTATTGACAGTGCCTGAATATAAGCACTTTAGCTACTTTCTCAAAACAAGAGTCTGCAGGGTCACCCAGTCTTTGTAGCTTCATAGGCAGGGGCCCTCCAATTACAGACAAATGTTCTGAAATCACCTTTGTATTCCATTCACAAATCACACAGATGCATTTTTCCCATTAAATGTGATTCCATGATGGGAGCAAGGCAAAGTGGCACATATATATTATCCCATAAAAGGTAAGGCCATACTAAAAATGGCCTAATTCACTAGACAAAAAAAAAAAAAAGAACAAATGTCAAAAGTTGGGGTATTATGGGAGCAGATAAGTTCTCCCTTAAAGGCCATGGTGTTTCTGCACACCCAAAACTTTCAAATCAAGTGTTTATTGCCTAAAACACGTCTGAGAAAATTAATGAGGTAAGTTATTACCCACCATGTCTGCAGTTTTTCCATTACCAGCTATAAAAGCAGGTAGCAATCTCACTCTACCTTGAAGGCATCATTCATTATAAATTACTTGCCTTCAATCATGAGCGGAATGCAGTGAAAGGAAAAGCACCAAGGAAGGTCTTCATGTGCTTTGTGAGGAGACAAAATAGGAGTATTGGGCATCCATGTTATTGTCAAACTTCCCCAAATAACATATATTGAATTTAAATGATAAGTTGGCAACTGGGTCCTTGGTATTATCTGAAACAAGACTAGTTTCTTTTCTTTTCTTGTAGTTTTTAAAAACTAGTAAGAACCAGAGGCAAACTCCTATCTAGAATAGTAACTCCTGTTATGATATGAGTGGAGACGTATTTTTATTTGTATCTTGGATAAGCTCTACTTTTGTTCCAACCAAGTGTTGTTGAAGATGAAAGGTAGGGGTAAGGAGAAAGTGTTCTTGTGATTAAATCTGCTCCTGGCCTGTTAGGAAAAGGTAAAATATAAATTTCTTCTTCCTAGCACCATACTTGGTGATAGTTCCTGATTATTCTCAGAGGAGGGCAAAAATCACTCTCTGTTGGTGGCTGTCTGTGGTCACGGAGGAGTCTTCAAGACAATCAGTCTATAACCAAGAGTGAAAACTGCATGGTCAATCATGTAGACACCCCAGCTTAGACTCAAACACAGCTGTATATACAGATGAATTTCACTACATGATTGCCCGGCTTTTTCTTTGTCCTGTGCTATTTAAATCCAGACTTAAACTTTTGCATTGTATTTGATTGGGATAAATGATTCTTCCATGTAGGACTCCTCAGTGAAATAGGGAAGACTCTGGGACCATTATTTAGTCCCGTGGAGGTAGTGAAGATCATGTAGCACAGAAGCTCCTCAGAATGCTCCTTGTGCTAGGTTGTGAAATACTAATATTTTAACATATTGAAACTGGGAAAGAGAAAAAAAGACACTCAAAGAACTTACCAAAATTAAGGGCAGGAATAACTAAGGCTAGCTTAAGTGCTATTATTTCCTCTTACATTGGAGATAACCTCCTGCCCCCAGGCAGTAGGGGCGCCTGCCTGATGGATATTCCCCTCGGGAAATGTGCGGTCATCTCTGATAAGCATAGGCAGCATCACATCATTTATTTTTATCACAGCTTCTCAGGCAGGAAAAATTAAGAGATAGAGATTACTATTTAATCTGCAAGAACTGGGGTCTTTATTCAGCAGGACTTATAATATATGTACTTAAATATTTTGCTACACTTAAACTCTTGAAATCTCCACGTTTCAAAATTACTGCTAGTTTTCTTAGAGTACCAATGCTAGTAACAACTTATTCTTAAATAGATCTTCACTTTAGAAAGGAATCATCATAGTGACTAAAATACATTACACCTTGATACCAGTAGTGGTTTGTGAAGGAATAAAATATTGTAATGAACGGAAATGCATTCTAGTGTTTCTTTTTCTGGTTCATTTATTCATTCAACATATTACCATCTTCTTTGTAACCATACATTCTGCCAGGATTTGAGGTTATCTAAGCTTTTAATTATATAAGCTTATTTTTAAGCTTATATTATAGTCATTTGAAGGTGAGTCTCACTCCAATAATAAAGAACTATCAAAAATCTTAGATGCCTACAATGACAAAAGCCTGTTTGTTGCTTATATTATGTATCTTTTGAAGGTTGGCCTTGACCCTGCTCCATGCCAAACTTCATTTTGCATTCTAGGCTGAAGGAACAGCCCCTGTCCACTCATGAAAGTCTCACTGTAGTAGGAAAATAGGATAGCAATGATAGGATCTTGTGCTGGCTTCTAAAATTTATGCTTGGAAGTGGCTTATATTACACTGACTCACAGTTCATTGGCCAAATTAGGTCACATTTACAAAAACTTAGAAAAATCCTTCTGTCAAGATGTCGTGAGAGTGTGGGACAGTGAACATATTGGACGATAATACAATGCACAGCACTGCCATAGGAACTTAGTCTAGAGAGAAAGCTGTGAGTTACGACACGGAACTGCTGCAGAGTAAGCCAACCAGCAGAGTTTTAGATCAGCACCTGTTAGGGTTCTTTGCCTTGCTCCCCATTAAACATTACAGATATGTGCTTTTTTGGGTAAATGTCCCTATTTTACTACTACTGAGCTAAGACAGGCATTTGCCAAGAGAAAACCAATTTAAGCCAGGTTTTAGGGTAAAAATATCACATTTAGAATTGTGGATCAGATAAATAGCAATTTTTCCATTGCCAGGCCATATTGACTGACTGTCCAATCCTATTGATTGTACAGATATTGACCATTCAGATCACAGGAGGAAAAAGCTCTGATTTAATGGAAAAATGACTGATTCAATGTCACATATCAATATGGCTTCTTGGTTATCCAATAACTATAGATCTTAAAAACCAAATATAAAGGGCAAATAAGTGAAAGCATATTAAAACTCTCACAAAGTCCTTCTCAGATCCTTAATAGACCTGGTTTGCTCTTAGCTCAGGACTTCATACCAGTCTGTCCAATTCCAGATGGATGGATATAATAGATTGAAGTGTAAACAACAGCTGAGAAGTCTCATCTAATTTCATTTAATATAAAATGCCTCTAACACCTAATAATATTTGATGATATTCAGTTGCCCAAAGGGGCTGATTGTTAACTTGTCTGAAAACTTGTGATTCAGTTTAGTCATCCTTAGAATCTGTATTGTCACTAAGTATATCATATAAATAATTCAACTGCAAAGGAAAGATAAAATCTACAAAAATGGTGGAATTTGCAAAAATTTCATTTTAGTGTTTCACATTTGATGAGCTTTTAAAGCTAAATACAACATACAGAGATTCATTGCCTCATGAAGTCTATTTTTAAAAATAAGTATAATAGAGTACTTATATTTGCTGGAAACTAAAATTGCAAGTGAAATTCAGGTTTGTTCTAGGAGAGGAAATTGAATGACCATTTTGACAAACTAAACTGATCAAACAGATTTAGAAAGTAATAGTATATACGATGACCCTGTAAGTGAAGGGGCTGTGGACTGAAAGACAAGGGATATGAACTATACTCAGCTCTTCTTTAACTGAAATGTACCATCAGAGCAAATAATCTGCTGAGCCCAGATAGTTCCAATTTTGAAACCAAGTGATTTGTATTAAGTGCTGATAAATTTGTTGGAAATCACATCCTTTTTTATTCTTTTCTTCATTGATTGAAATATAATAATAATGCATTAATGAATAAAATAATCATGGTTCCTTCTCTCAGGAGTGTGGCACCAACTAATGTGGACAAAACAAATTGTGAGCATCATTAAAGAAATAAAGCCCTGATGCCTAGAAATCTGCCTAGGAAGTGATGCAAGGGACGGCGCCTCAGAGGAAGTCTCAACTGCCCAAGATCTAAAGAATAAGAATTTGGGGACACTGAGTGTTGCAGGTAGAGAAAATAGCTCTAAATCCTAGAGCTATTTTGTAAAGGACTTTGGATTTTATTCCAGTGCGATGGAAAGTTACTGATGAGTTTGTAGGCAGAGAAGTGACTTATGTTTAAAACAGTTGGTCTGGCTGTTGTGGGAAGAGTCCATTGTAGAAAGTTGAGTATAGGCAGGGGGATACAGTGGGAGAAATTATAATGGTCCAGGGAAGAAGAGATGGGATATTAGAACAGGGGTAACAAGAGTGGAGATTAAGACAGACAAATTAATTTTAAATATATTTTGTAAGAAGTATCGGTATCTGCTGATAGTTGGATATGTGAAATGATGCAGAGTGATTCCTAACCTTCTGGCTTGAACAATTAAGTAGCTTCAGTCATGTAGTGAGAAGGTGAAGGCTGGGAAAGAAATCAGTGGGAGAGTAAGTAGTAATCAAGGACTCCATTTGAGCCTGTTTAGGTGGACATGATGATGAGCCTTCCAGTTGGAGATGTCAAGGTGAATTTGGATGTTTGATTTTGGAGCTCAGATTTTGGACTGGACATAAAACATAATATTAAAACCATAGGAATGGATGAGGTCATTGATAAAGGCTTTTGAGAGAAGTGTCGAGAGTCTGGGGCCATGTTCTGGAATCATTAGGAAAAAAAAACAAAGTTAGAAGGTGAGGTCAAAAAAGTCAGAGACAAACCAGGAGAGAATAGTGTCGTAGAAGCCAGGTGAAGATTATATTTCAGGAAGGATATGTCAACTCCACTGAATTCTATGAGAGGCAGATAAAATTAGAAAAGAAAAAAATCCTTCTTCTTAACAATATAGACATTGGTAATCTTGGAATAAATCGCTTTTCATTGGAGCTGGTGAGGGGAGGTAGCCCAAACTGGAGTGGAATGAGAAGCAAAAGTGATGTGAAGTAGTAGAGACAGCAGGTATAAACGAATCTTAAGTAGTTGTTTTGTAAAGTCAAACAGGATAAAGGGGATGATATCTGTGCGGAAATATGAGATTAGGAGGATTCTTCTTGAATAGTAAAAGTAAGCGTGGTTGTTGCTAATGGGAAAGGTAAGGCAGAGGAAGAGTTTGATGGTGCAGTTAAAAAGGGTATGAAAAGCCTGTGAGAGGTAAGGTTGGGAGCATAATCTTCAACAGAAGCACAGATTTCTTAAATAATAGAGAATGAGGCAAAGATAGATACAGAAGCAGAGAAGTGGAAAATGAGGATATTTAGATTTTATCATTGAAGTGTAATGCAGAAACATGACCTGAGAGGTAAGGAATACCAGGCAGGGGTTCTGAGAGAGGAAAAATGTCTAGCAAGCTGTAGGAAGCTTTAGGAAGCACTTATACATACGGGCATTCCTAGCATGAGGTAGAAGAAGCTTGATACACATTTTTGAACAAAAAGCTTAAGGCATGACAGTTTAGTTACAAAACCAAATTCACAGTTGATTTTCAGTGGAAAACTAAGAAACAATTTTACATATACCAGACTTAGTTTAAAGACACTTTTGCAACAATCTCTTAAAGGGTCAACTGTAAGAACCATGGTTGCCACTGTGCCCCAGCCACAGCCTACAGAACAGACCAGCAAGACCCTGGGCTGGAAGAAAGCTGCCATGCTGTGCATCTTCTAAGTGCCCTAATCTTCTAACCTGGCGTGGGAAAAAACTGATGCAGTGAAATAATTTGCTCAATAGGTGTTTTTGATTTTTGTACACCAGAGATGAGATAATTATATGGAGATAACCATTTTGACCCTATCTTGTAACACTTATCATTTTGCATTTTTAAAATACATTTTTCTGCTACCTTAAAAATGTGTCCTTTACTGGTTCTATGTGAGTCAGTTTTCCAAACCCATTCCTGATAGTCATTCTGAGTAAAGATGCTCTAAACCTCTTGGTAAGCCTCAGAGTATTGATTATCTTCTAATCTAGTTTTGACTTTGCCTTGAAACTTCAGCCATAAAAGATTTAAAAGATTTTGCCCTTCTCTAAAAGCTATCATCTGTAATCCTTGCACTTGCCCATTTCAGAATCCAGATGACTGAATGTCACATTCAGGTACCTTTATAAACCCCCAAATCAAAGTTTCTAATATCAACACTTGGCTCACTCATCACACTCTTGCCTCTCAACTCCCAATTTATTGGTAATTCTTTACCACCCCTGACCACTTACTGTCGGCAGAATTTGAGTGGTCAGAGCAGCTAAGCAAGCTTCTGGAGTCAAACATGTTTAAAAGTCCCACAAATTTCATACAGGAAATGGGAACACATAAAAATGGTGCATGTCAAAATGTCATCCCCAGGTCATCAGTAAATCACTTAGCTAACATTTAGTTTGTCTTTGTTGTACTATCAGGAGCCACTCACCACTGCTGAGTGTGTGCCTGTGTGTGTGTGCACATGTGTTTCAAAGTAATTTCTTAAGCCTTCAGAAAAGGCTGCAGTTTTATCCTCCATTCTTCTTTTTTAACCTTTTACAAATAGCCAAAATAATGTATGGATGTGCGATTTCACTGTCCTTTTCTCTCAAATGCAGGCAATAAAAGTTGATTTGCACTAACAAGCTAAAAGCTCTGAGAGCTACCAGGCTGTGATGCATTTCACGGGGGTAGGGCAGCTATCAGATCCTATGATGGTAGAAAGCATTTTCACAATAGACACCAGAAAGATTTATAAGCCGAGGCTTGGATCCAATCTATTTTTCAGAAGTCAGCTGGTATGGAAGAAAAGATTTAACTGAAAATTGGTCCAAGCGGAGACTATCTTCTGTTGCTTCAGATTGCAATATAGTTCATGCACTATGGCCGCTGTGTTTTTAGTCCCCCTACTCTCCTCCACCCTCTCTGCATGGCAATAGTAAGAAGGCATCAGAAACGTTTTTGGGAAAATACATGCTAGAAATATCCTAGGTTTATACAGTTGGCTGGCAGCTAAAACTTCTATTTTTTACAAAGAAAAGTAGAAAATGGAGTCAAAGAATATGTTAAAAATAAAAAATTACTCTGATAATACGCATCTACCCTTCCCATTTTACTTTTAATTGGCAAATTTACTAAATTAGAAAATATGTTAATTTGAAAAGATGCTACTGTGGTCCTGTGTAGAATTGCAGGCAAGAAACACAAAGCTGCCAATTTGCTAATGTGGATTATTCTCAAGTACAATATACATCGGGCTTCTTAAAGGTGAAAGTATAACTGGATAGCTTTAAATCTCACCTAGTATATAAAATAGACATATAACCACTAGGTAACAATCATGATTGTGTTATTCAGGTAAATGAAAATGTGTCCCAAGTAAGGAAGGGGTGCCCATGAAGAAAGGCATGTCCGTACAGAATGATGAACATAGTCGTACTGACAAGGAGGCTAACTCATTTTTGCACCTTGGTCTATCTTCAGTCAAGCAAAATCAGGCGGACACAGTGGAATATCACAATGAGTTTAGAAAAAGTGTGAGTTAATTCATGCAGTCACTCCATGCTGTAAGGACAGGAAGTGAAGTGATAGTGGTTTAAGAGCTTGAGCGTTGGTTGGAGCCAACACTCCCTGTGTTTAAATCCCAGCTGCCATTTGCATCTTGTGCAATTTGGGGTAATGTATTTAACCTTATTAAGTCTCAGCCTCCTTCTTTGAATAAAGGGATGAGTAAGAGAACTCCTTTTTTGTGAGGATTATTCAACTTAATGTATGCAAAATTCTTGCTGGCACATCTTAGCACTCAAATGTTAGACATTATTAAGTAATTGCAAGCATATAATAAAGAAGATCACTGCATATGGCCTTGAGAATTTTTAACTCCATAAATAAATATCAAATTTTCATAATTAAGCATTTAGTAGTAGTTGGAAGAGGGGGAGTAATGGTGGTGATGGAGGGAGTACTGGGTACATAGTGAGATTAGCAATATCTTAGTGTTGAAACAGAGTGAGGTGAAGATTTGTGTGCAGAGATTCAATTGGGAAGTGCTTCATGATACAACACCCATAATGGAGTGAGGGAACCAGGATTTAAATGTTGAGCTGTGATATGGCTGCAATGGAGAATTCAACCCCTTCAGGGAGCTCTCTGAAGCTGCAAAGGCTTTAGAAGTACATCAAATTGCCTTGTATTGAAGCAAGGGGGCAGGTGGCCTTTGAATTTCCCCATCAGTCAGTGTGTGGATACAGGCTACTCCTGGGGAGGCCATAATCCTGGGCAAGGCAGCTCTTTTTAGTTTTGGCAACTTTAAGCAATGTAGGTTCCTGGTGGCACACACCACAGCTTTGACTACAGTTCATTATTTGTGTTGCTCAAATCCTCTTGCCTTATGTAAGCTCAACAAATCTAGGAATAACTCCTCTAAAATTCTAGTTAGTCTCTTTCTGGTGAAAATTCCAAAACAACAAAAAAAAATAGTATAGTAACAGTCCCAGTTACAACAATTGGTCTTGTGCCTGCAAGAGACATTCATCATAATCTCCCATATTCCACCTGTTCTAGATCCCCTTTGTCCTTGGCTAGCAACTCTCTAACTGACTTATTCAGTGACATGACCTTGGCTCCCAACCCTCATGTTCTGAGGACTGATTATCATGCTTTTCTCAGACTGTGGCTGATGTACTTCTTCACTTCAAATTCAAATTGTGCAGGAAGAGTACCCATCACCTTGGTGCAAATAGTCTTCCCTTCTCTGCTAGTGACATGGTTCCTTTCCTTCCCGCTGGCCTCTTGGCACAGGAACCTAAAGGTATTGGTAGCATAGTAGCTTAAGGCTTAATGGGACTTTTGCCATGTTCCCTGTCAGAGGGGAACCTCGCCCTAGAAACTAGGATCTTTGGTCCCTCTCAGGGTGGAACGGCAGGAATGAGAAAAATAAAACCTTTCAAGTGGGTCACTGGGAGCACGGTGAGGTCTTTGCTTCCTTGTACCTAATATTCCAATTTTTCTCCTTTCAGAACTGTGATCAACCAGCCAAGCTATTTATTACTACCCATGGGTCCATTTGTATTCCTATCTTGGGAGGCTTATCTTTCCACAGAGAGTTAAAGGTTCTTCCTTACCACTGTCTTTTTAGAATATCCCTGAGTGAGGCTGATGTGTAGCAGCAGCAGCTCTTACCAGCTTTCATGGGTTCTCCCTTTGCCATCTAGTCATAAGGGTCCCCCCATGTAACCACGGGTGTGATCTGAGAAAGGGGAGCAGTGCCATGGGGGTTGATAACCAAGGGGACTGGGAGAACTTCCTCTTGAGTAATGGTTCAGGCTTGTCAATCTCAAGCTGACATATGCTGCCACTGAGATACTCAGCGGTCTAGGCGCCCTTCTCGCCAGCACATCCACTATCACTTGGGTGAAAGAAGTGTCCTCTGTGCCCTTCTCTTGAATGTAGTTGGCTGATGAAGTTTTCAGCTTTACATAGCATTATGGGCTAAATAGTGTCCACCTCAAAAAATTCATATCTCAAAGCCCTAACCCAGTGTCTCCGAATGTGACCATATTTGGAGATAGGGCCTTTAAAGAGGTGGTCAAGTTAAAATGAGGCCATTGGGATGAGGCCTAATTCAATATGACTGGTGTCTTTTTAAAAAGAGGAAATGTAAACACACAAGAGACATCGAGGATGTGGGCACACAGAGAAAAGACCATGTGAGGATGGAGCAAGAAGGCAGCCATGTGCAAATCAATGGAAGAGGCCTCAGAAGAAACCAAATCTGCCAAAAACTTGACCTTGGACTTATAGCCTCTACAACTATAAGAAATGTATTTCTGTTGTTTAAGCTACCCAGTATATGGCATTTCGTTATGGTAATCTAATACAGTAGTACATTCATTCCACCATATCCACGTCCTTGAGCCCTTTAATTCCTACTTCTACTTTTCTCCATCATCTCTTCACCACTTAGTGTGTGACAGTATTTTCTCCAAGATTTTAACAGTCATCCTGGCAGTGTGTTAGCATTAGCTTCCAGGGTCCTTTTCAGAATGTTGATTTTTGTATCATGGATTTGCTTCCACAGTCAATAAGTTCATCTTTATTGAACTTTATACTTTACTTTATATACTTTTGTAGATCCTTCCAGATCCTAACATGTTGGAAAGGTCCTGAATGGGTTTTGTTGTGACTTGATTTTGGTAATTAAACTGCTGTCCAGGAAAGAAGGTGGGGTAGATCCTAGGGGCAGGAATTAGTGGGGAGGTATGTTGTCTTTCAAAACTCTAAAAGACTCTAGAAGATATCTAGATTCTAGAGAAGACTCTAGATATCTTTAAGCAATGGAGGAGTACTCACCTTTCCCAGGAGGAGTCGGCTAGTTCTCAGGCTCAAACGGTTCATGGAAATGTCAGACTTTAAAGTTTTCAAGTTCATTGATTAGGGTTCCCAACCCAATCTCAGGGTCTAATTCCATTTCAATTATAGACTGCATACCCTGGTATAGCAGACTTGCCAGTGTCACACACTCAATATTGTCTGAAACTCTGCTATATTAATAAGCATTGTTAAATAAGAATTTAGATGTAAATATTAATGAGTCCAATTTATAATCAAGAAGGGCTCTGCTTTCATATGTTATCTAAATTGGTGATTATTCACCTTTAGTCTTTCATGTCTTTCTCCAATGCATCAGTAGATTTCATATAAAAATCCTCATAATTGTTAGCTTTCTGAAACCACTAAAATGACTGAAATCCTGCACCTGCCAGGGTATTCCATTTCAGTAAAATCACACTCTAGTTCACCACCATGACAATTATTCACATTTCATGCCAAAGTCTGTCAGTACGATACTTACAAGTAGTGATTGTTCTTCATTGACAGCCTGCTAGTAGGTGATCCAACTCCAAACTCTTATTTTAGACTTTCCTTAATAAGATTGCTCAAGGCACCCACAATTTCAGACTGGGTTCCTTGGAAACAGCCTCTGAGATGGGGTTTGCATTCAATGATATGTTGAGGAGTATTCTTGAGAAAAACTCTGTGAAAGAGTGAGGGGAGTGGGACCGGATAGAGGGAAATTTAAATTGTGATAAAAATAACAATAAGGGTCTCATTCAATCCCATGAGGATATTTAAAATTGGAATTGGCTCTTTAGAATTGCTCCAAGACTTCCGGCCAAGACGGAGGCATAGGTAGACACACTGTGCCTCGTCGCACAACCAAAGAGGAAAAACAACAATTTAAAAAACAAAAACAGCCAGATTTAACAGAAAACTGAACTGAGTGGAAGCCTGACAACCAAGGAGTTAAAGAAGACACACTCATCCAGACTGGTAATCGGATCGGAGCCAGGTGGAGAGCACTCAGTGAGTTGCGGTTTGTGGAGCAGTACCGGCAATGCACCAGGTGCCTGGAGAGGCCCATGGCGGGCATGTCTGGCCAAAACACTGTGGGAACACTCGTCTAAACCTGTGGCTGGCTCACCTGGACCCAGCGGGGCTGAGACTAGTGGACCGGGCGGTTCCTCATTTGCACAGAGATAAACCGGAAGGAAAAGCTGGGGAATGGAACAGACTGCACAGCCCACCAACGCATGGAAATAAAGCCTCAAACCACTGATTGAATACACCTGTGGGGGTTGAGGTGGTGGCGGGAGGAACTCCCAGCCTCACAGCAGAGTTTGTTGGATAGACCCACAGGGACTTGGAACTGTGCAGGCCCGTCCACTCACCCCGGAGCCAGCAAAAAAGGGCCCAACTTACTTGTGGGTAGTAGGGGAAGTGTGGAGAGCAGATCAAATGCCATTGTTCTCAAGGCCCCACTCCCACAGGCAGCATCAGGCTCAAATGAAAGAACACATTAAAGTTCCAGAAAAAATACAACTAAGTGACAAAGAGATAGCCAACCTATCAGATGCACAGTTCAAAACACTGGTAATCAGGATGCTCACAGGATGGGAAGAAAGATGGTTGCAATTAGTTGAACAAATGAAAGATAATATAAAGAAAATGAGCGGAAATCTTCAGGGAACCAATAGGGATGAGAAGTAAACTGGGACTCAAATCAACGGAGTGGACCAGAAGAAAGAAAAAAAAAACATCCAACCAGAAAAGAATGAAGAAACAAGAATTCAAAAAACTGAGGAGAGGCTTAGGAACCTTCAGGACATCTGTACACGTCTCAACATCCAAGTCATAGGGGTGCCAGAAGGAGAAGAGGAAGACCAAGGGACTGAAAACTTATTTGAACAAATAATGAAGGAGAACTTCCCCAAGCTGGTGAAGGAAATAGATTTTCAGGAAGTCCAGGAAGCTCAGAGAGTCCCAAAGAAGTTGGACCCAAAGAGGAACACACCAAGACACATCATATTCACATTACCCAAGATTAAAAGTAAGGAGAGAATCTTTGCCCTGGCTGGTGTAGCTCAGTGAATTGAGTGCGGGCTGGGAACCAAAGGATCCCGGTTCGATTCCCAGTCAGGGCACATGCCTAGGTTGCAGGCCAAGTCCCTGTGAGGGCCATGTGAGAGACAACCATACATAGCTGTTTCTCTCCCTCTCTGTCTCCCTCCCTTCCCCTCTCTCCAAAAATAAATAAAAATAAAATCTTAAAAAAAAATGAGAGAATCTTAGAAGCAGCAAGAGAAAAGGAGACAGTTACCTACAAAGGATTTCCCATAAGACTGTCAGCTGATTTCTCAAAAGAGACCTTTCAGACAAGAAGGGGTTGGAGAGAAGTATTCCAAGTCATGAAAGGCAAAGACCTCCATCCAAGAATACTCTATCCAGCAAAGCTATCATCTAGAATGGAAGGGAAGATATAGTGCTTCTCAGATAAGGTCAAGTTCAAGGAGTTCATCATCACCCAGCCTTTATTATATGAAATGTTGAAGGGATTTATATAAGGCATGGAGGGATATCAACAGGGGAGTGGGAGGGGGAGAGAGCGAGAAAAGGTGCAGAGAATAAGTAGCATAAACGGTAGGTAGAAAACAGACAAGGGGAGGTAAAGAATAGTATAGGAAATGTAGAAGCCAGAGAACTTACGTGTATGACCTATGGACAAAAACTAAAGGGCGAGGAATGGGGGATGGAGGCAAAGGGGAAGAAAGGAGGGGGAAATGGGACAACTGTAATAGCATAATCAATAAAATATATTAAAAAAATAGAATTGCTCCAAGTTGAAGTAAGTTTCTTGACCTCATGTTCTCCTACATCAACTAGTCATTGAATGAGGGCTAACCCCAGAGAGGGGCATACTGAGTACTCCAGTAGTAGGTTATTTCTGGGGTGGGGCTCAGCTGTGACTTGTCAGCAGGTAACACCTCCAGAAGTTGGAGGAATGAGCAGCTCAGGCCTGCAGGGGATCTTGGAGGTATACTACAGCATCCATTATAAGAGGTAATTACTAAGTCATCCTTGTCATCTGAACATTCATCATTCTTATTTCAATCTGTCCAGTTATAGAAGTCACATAAAATTGCTAGTTATTTTCAGAGAAGCTTTTTTTAACTAATAATGTAATTTTTTAAGTTTTGCTCAAACAAACCACTCTATACTAACTAGCATGTACTCTGCTATCAGGTTTGCTTATCAATCGTTTGATGAACATCAGAAAATTCTATGTAAGCCAATTGTACAAAGGAGTAAAAAATAATTTGATTATCAAAAGTTTTATAAAGATTGTGAGAAAACTGATGATATCCTGGAATATTTTATCAAAAATAATTTTTTGTGATCACCTTGAAAAAAATATATGAAGGGAAACTGTGGAGCACTGTGATTTTAGGATTTTGTGGAAACAACCAGTATTTTATACATTCTTTGTTCGAAATACTAGTGCACAATTATAATTTGAACTTAGATGCTGTAAAACAAAATAAGTTTATTTAAGAATTTCTGGCTCAAAATTAAAGTCCCCAAGCTCTGTTTCCAGGCAATACATTGAATATTTTTAAAATATTTTTTTCTCAAATATCAATGACTTCTGGTTATGATTCTATACATAGAAACAGACAGTCAGTTATTACATGTGTAAATTCTATTTTTTAATGTAATTTTAGTAGTTCTCTAGTGTTCCTCTGTATATAATTGATAAAAAGTTCATTAGATTTTATTTTTAGAAAAATACTTTAAGCAAGTCTAAGTTACAATTCCATTAAAAGTAATAGAAGGAGATAGAGATCAGCCCTAAGTAAATCCTGTGCAAAGGAATTTATCTTTGGACTATTCACCTCTTCTGGAAGACAAGAGGGGTTTTCTTAACCAATTAATTGAGACTATTAACTAAAATTATGGCAAACAAATTTAAATTTTACATCAGGAAGCCACTTTTTTATTGCAAACTTGACAAGAACACCATAAAAAGAACATGGTAAACTTGTGTAAAGTGGTAATATGGCATTTCCAGGATCCCTGCTGTGCTCCATGATTAACAAATTTAAATACATGGCTTATTGGAGAAAAACAATGATTGGGAATCAGTGACAGACAGCTACCAATTCAGATGAGATTGGTATTTGACTGTATGTCATCATTACTGCTCATTAGATTAGTAGAGTTGGCAATAGTGGTCCAATAATCTGTCAGTGGGTTTTCCTGGAAACTATGGGGTGAACCTGAGATCACCAGAGTAACATCCTGGAAGAAATCTGGAGTTTACTGAGTTTGTTACCCTTCCATTAGTTGACTTCACTTTGTTCATGAGTATACATATCTGCTTAGACCTCGAGAGAAGGAGTCATTTATTTACCTTTGTTTCCATGCAGAGACTATTAAGATGTTTCACCCATGGCCAGCATTCACTTATTTCTTTAATAAAAATAACATTCTGATTTTATATGGTAAATTTTGGTCACAACATTTTTTTTTATTTAAAAAATTTGTGTATTTCAATCAGTCATAAAAGTAGTTGTTGAACCTTGACCAGGTAGTCCCTCTGCCTAATGCACATGTGCTTCTCTGTGTGTAGTTTGTGGATAAACACTAATGCTTGCATAAATATGCAGAAAAAAACCCAATTTGTCAGTGAATGCTCAATGGAAAACTTAGAACTTGAGCCTTGCTTTGGGAGAAAATGTGTGGAGAATAAAGAGACAGCAACATCCTCAATATTTGGATAGGGACAATCAGCCAGTGAAAAAACTTTGTCTTGACAAAGAGCTAATGTACAAAGTGTTCTCATTGTCACCTTAGTGAAACAGCTTGGTCCCCAAGGCACTGAAGGAGAGTTTTGACTAACTGTGACTCCCTGGAAAATTGGTAAACTGGGTTCAGACTGATATTTCTCATATAGCTGGAACCATCCCCAGGATTTTAAATACACACAATATGTGTGAAACCAATGGAATCTGAGAAGTTGAATGGGATTTCAGCTGTCCCAAGGAAGTTTATGCCAGTATCAGAGTACAAAAACAATGATCATATGGCTGCTGTTATTACTACTAGTAATAAGCTTAATGAATTTATATTTTGTTTTAATGGACAGAGATTTTTATTGCCCAGCATCCAACTCAGTAACTCCAATTTCTGGGTGGACACCACTGGCTATTGAGGTCCACATAAAAATTAAACACGGTGACTTGAGTCTCAACTCTAAGGCTTTGGACAGAAAGCTATTATGGAACTTCTGCAACAAATGTTAAGTCCTGACATCTGATTTGTTTCTAATTGGTTAAATTCATCAATGTCTATGAGATGCAGTAAAGACAGAAGGGATGTAGAAGTGTATCTGTAGGAAAAGCTTTACCCTATGTTTCTGTAACATCCATTGTTGGGGCAATTTTGAAAAAACTTTTCATCATGGATATTCCAAACATATGTAAACTAAAGAAGGAAGAACAGTAAAATGCATCCCCATGCACCCATCAAAACCTTCAATAATTATCAATACTTGGCAAATGCTATTTCATCTATGTGTCTACTTTCTCCCTCTTTCTCTCTCAAGGGTTACATTGAAGTAAACCCCAGACATCATTCCATCTGTAAATGCTTCAGCATTTATCTGTAAACCATTAGGGCTCTTGTTTACATAACAATGATACCATGGTGTGACTTTAAAGACCACAAGAAGACCTCCTCTGTCCTTAACCTGTTTGTTTACAAAAGTCTAAAATTTCACAAACTTAACTTCTTTCTTGGAAGATAAAATACTAAAATTTCATCAGAATTGTCATTTTTAGTTATGATTTATTAAAGGAAAAGTACCTGAATTCATGAAAGACAACAATTGACCGTTTTTTGCAATTATATCTAGAACAGGCATGGATATCTAACTAAGAAAGTTTAGAAACTGCTAAAATTTCTCTAGGATCCTAAGGTTATCTGCTCCTTGAGGGTATAACAATAGGCACAAATGTGCAGTATCACGTACGGGGGAGTGGTAGAGGCAGTATCCCCAGCCAGATCTCCAAAGGTTACCATCTTAACTTCTAGCTTCTTTCCACCCTCTATCCCTGTCTTGGATAACTTTCCTGGAACAAATGTTTAGTCTTTTGTAACCCTGCATGCTTCTCCTTTCTAGTCATTCCTACTCTAAACTGCTCAGGTCAAATTGTTGAATTTCTCTAACATAGCTAAGAACGTAAAGCAGAAGATAGAAAGTTTTGTCGCATATTAAAAGAGATTGAAGTTTCATGTGCAATGTAAACTTCAAGTGCAATGTAATTTTTACCATGAAAATGTCTTCCAATCTCAATGGCTGCCTCCAGATTCCTTGAGTTCATTTTCAGCGTGATCTTGAAGGAAATTAACTAAAAAACATTCAAATTTGTATAGATTTTGGCAGCTGGAAGAATATGGAAAATGAAATTTGAAGTTTCTATGCTAAACTGAGTGGCCCAAACATCCTTACAGGGTAAAACAAAAGTTACTCAATTTTTGTAGGGAGGACTTCCTTTGCTCTTCACATGGAAACTTTATCTACTGCAGGAGGAAAAGATTGTGTCAATGAAACTGCTGTTGGCCAGTAAAAAAAGAGCATTCTGACAAAAACACTACCCACTGCAGTTCATTCATTCTTCCTTATCACACCCAGGACTCACCAGGGGTCAGGGAAGGTGATGCAGACTATGACCTATCAAGCTTTGGTGAAAGGAGAGCCTGAGATGAACTAGATGATTCTAATGAGAAGTTTTCTGCTAACACCATACAAATAAGGAAAGTGGATTAAGAGAGTCAGTGTCCTTTTGGAGGCTGTAGTTCCAATGCCTCATCAAATTCACAGTAGTGATTATTCCCCAGTCCCCCTTCTCCCTGCTTAACTAAATCCCTTTCTTCTTCCCAAGTCTAGCTCAAGCTCTCTTTCCCTCATAAGCTTTGCTTAACTACCATGGACCTTAGGGATTGTTCCCTTCTCTTCATTCTTGTATAAACTATTATTGTCTCTTTCACTGTACTGGGAAATTAGGAGATGCCTTAAAATTAATTTCTAAGAAGGTACCAAGTCAGGGAGCTGATTACATGTAAGTCTCAAAAATATATTTTGTGTCTCTGCTTACAGCTATTTCTTATTATACATGATATAAAAATTATTGATATTAAGTTATAAAGAGTTAGTTAATAAGAATTCCTAGAAGGATTTGGTAAAAGTGGTAAGCATTCCAGAGAAATGCAGTTCTCATACTTAGTGTGACCACTCTCCAGCAAGCTGTTTACTACTTAGTGCCCCATGAAAGGTGACTAAGTGAGGCAGAGAGATCACAGTGAGCTGCCCCAGGTAAAAACGAGAACTCAGATACCTATTCCTGTGCCTTTATCCTTACCCAATAAATAGTAGCTATATGCATGGTCTGTCCACAAGGTATCCAGCCATGTAATATGATAACTAGAGGCATTTATTGAAGAGGATACAAGATACAAGAAACATTGTACATAGGACAGTGATCCCTTCAAAGTAGGCATCTTGGGACCTCACACGGTTCTCTCAATCACCATCAGCTTACCTGTCATATTTTCCTGAATCTCATCGACAGTCTGAAGTTTCTTCTCCTTCAAAGGTGATTTTAGTTTTGGGAGAAACCAGAAGTCATAGGGTGCCACATCTGGGCTGTAGGGGGGCTGAGTCACCTGGGTGATTTGATGTGTTGCTAAAAAACTCTGCAGGAGACATGATGCATGCGCGGGCATGTTGTTGTGATGAAGCTGCCAATCACCAGTTGTTCATAGATGTGACCTTCTGAATCATCTGAATAATTTCTGTGGAGGAGTGTTCAAGCTTAAAACAAAGTCTGATGCAGATTAGTTGCTTGGTCATTTTGAATGCGATGGCCACACAGTGCACATGCTCACTCAATGGTGTCTGTCACCCCCGCTGACTCATACAGTGAAGTCATCGCTGTTCACATGCACATTCCAGTCCACTCTCCTTGGCTGCCAGGTTACACTGATATCACAAACACCATTCTCATCATACTAACAATGGCTGGACATTTTCCAGACAGACATCAGTATATTAAGTCTTGAAATCAGACAGTGTCGGTCTCCTGATTTCACTCGTTTTCAATATTGTGTTAGCTATTCTGTTTTTGCTGTTTCTATAATCCTTTAAATTACAATTGAACCTTGAATAACATAAGTTTGAACTGGATGAGTCTGCTTATACACAAATTTTTAAAAATGACTGTATAGTTCTGCTAATGTATCTTTTTTATGATTTTCTTAATAACTTTCTTTTCTATAACTTACTTTATTATAGGTAAACATCATATAATATAAATAATATACAAAATGCATGTGAATCAACTGTTTATGTTATTTTTAAGGCTTCTGGTCAGTAGTAGGCTATTAGTAATTAAGTTTTTAGGGAGTCAAAAATTAGACACAGGTTTTTGACTCTCTGGGTTTTTGCCAGAGCCCATAATCCCTGTATTATTCAAGGGTAAATTGTAGCATGTTGATATACACAAAATAATCTGGTTGGCATTGCATTGAATTTGTAGATCAGTTTGGGAAAATTGATATCTTAATAATATCAGTCTTATGAACATCGACTATATCTTAATTTACTTAGACCTGCCATTTCTTTCCCCAATGCTTTATAGTTTTTTCTCATAAAGATCTTATGCATATTTTGTTAGATTTATACCTAAGTACAATACTTCATTCAAATTAAGTTGTTCATTTCTAGTATATAGAAAAGCACTTCACTGTTCTATGTTGACCTGGTATCCTTTAATGTTTCTATAATTGCCTATTAGTTCCTTCTCTTTTTGTCTATTCTTTCAGATTTTTATATAGACAATTATATTTCTAAATAAAGACAGTATTATTTCTTCCTTCCTAATTTGTGCACCTTTTATGCCCATTTCTTCTCTCAGTGAATTCACCATAACTTCCAGTATGATGGTAAATAGCAGCAGTGAGAGAGAACACCCTTGTCTTGTTCCCCATCTTAGGGGGAAACATCTATTTTCTCACCACTAAGTAGAAGGTTAGCTTTAGGTTTTCTGAAAAAAAAACCTGGATGTTATCAAGTTGAACATTTTTTCTTTATTTCTAATTGAGAATTTTTATTAATGTGTGTTGGGGTTTATAGAATGCTTTTTTGGCATCTATTGATATTATGTACATGTGTGATTTTCCTCTTTAACCTGCTGATGTGGTAGATTATACTAATATATTTTCAAATGTTGAACCAGCCTTACATACCTCAAGTATATCCTATTTGGTCATGGTATATGATTCTTTTTATACATTGTTGTATGTCATTTATTAATATTTTGCTGAGGACTTTGAATCTATGATCATAGGAAATATTAGTCTGTGATTTTTCTTTCTTAGTAATGTCTTCTTAATTTTGTTATCAAAATCATACTGGTCAGTATTACAAAGGATTCCCTCTGCTTCTATTTTCTGGAAGAGAATTTAAAGAATTGGTTTCTCTCTTTTTTCATTTTTTTAAAGATTTTATTTATTTATTTTTAGACAGAAGGGAAGGGAGGGAGAAAGAGAGGGAGAGAAACATCGATGTGTGGTTGCCTCTCACACGGCCCCCACCGAGGACCTGGCCCGCAACCCAGGCATGTGCCCTGACTGGGAATTGAACTGGTGACCCTTTGGTTCATAGCCTGTGCTCAATCTACTGAGCTACACCAGCTGGGGCTTTTTCTCATTTCTTGCTGGGCATGCTTTTCCCTGATCCCAATGGTGTTGTTGATGAAGGGTGGAGTAAAGAAGAAGGTGAGATTTATAGGCACAGCTGATACTCAGATGGGAAGTTAAACTTTTCTGAGAAGACATAATTTCTAGGTGGGTGTCATTATAACCTACTGATAGCTAATCATTACTACTAGACTTGGCTTGACATACAACATTCTTGTTCTAGATAGTCCAACTAGTTTATGAATAAAGAAAGAAAAAGGCCTTGAAAACAATTATTACAGATATAAACCAAAGAAACAGTGTCTATGTACATAGTAGGTAATGAAATATTGATTATGCATTCATGATTGCACATTAATTTGGTAAGCTCTGGTTGCAGACATAATGTTTTAACTCCACAACAAATTATCTTTAAATAAAGACAATGTCGTGTTCAATGATGTCTGAAAACAAAGTAAAAATAAAACTTTCTAATGTATTTGCATACTGTTTTAAAATTACTTGTGTTAGAATAAGACAAACCACCACTTTATTTTACTCCATTTCCAAGTCTGAAAGGTGTGGATTATAATCTGGTAAGATTTTTAAGAGAATTAAATAAATCGTTTTAATATTTTTATTGTCTACTGTTTTATTTCAGAGAATACAAAAATGAGTCAAACACAGTTCTTGCCTTTAAGTAGCTTGTACTTTAGAAAACGATAGCACAATTACAAATATCATTATAAAACAAACAGCAGCGACATGAGTGACTTGAAGAGGGTCCCAACACCTCTGCAGGGCAAGGTGCAGTTAACTTTCACTCTAAAGGGCTAGAGAGTAAATATCTGAACCTTTGCAGGCTATCCAGTCTCAGCCATATCTGCTCAACTCTGCTTCTGTAGCACAAAAGCAGTCATAAATGATACATAAAAGAATGAACACGGCTGTGTCCCAATAAATATTTATAAAAACAGGTGACTAGGCAGATTCGGTCTGTGGGCTGTCACTTGCCAAACCCTGCTTCAGGGTCTCAAAGGAAAGGGAAAAAATGTGAAAGCTAGTTTTTAGATTATAAAGCTCCATTCAAATGTAAAGTTATTATGCTCTGAGTTTATTGAAGACTGATGCAGTGTCTAACTTGATGCTAATGCACAACTAATAGTCCCTGGCTGATGAGCCAATTTGTTGCCAGGTGAATTAAGGGAGTCTGAGTACAATGATTAAAGATAATAAACCACACACATCCTTTTCTTAGTGGAAATGGAAGAGGAAATACATCCATCATATTTTTTTAAACCTTTTTCAAAGGGCTTCATCTTCCCAAGAGTTTAGCAAATTTTAAATACATATCTGTCACTTCTCCCTGATGAACATGGAGATTTAATCCAATTACCAACTCCCCCACCTCTGTTAATTGTTCTTGAATCGTACCCCTTCCTGGTGCTAGGTCCGGAGTCAAGGGTTCTGAAAGCTCAGCTAATGGGGGTTCTGAAAGCTCAGCTAATGGCGCCTCAATTCGGTAAGCCTCCCCATGTTCTAATGCTTATGTCTCTTCCTCTTTCTCACTCAGTGATTTAAGCTCACTTACGTTCATCTCTCTTCTAAACTAAATTTCCATTTTTCAGACTTTAGCAAGTAGGTTTTTTGGCCCTCACATTTGGAGCCAAGTAGATGGCTTTTAGTTGTTCAGTGGAACATTGTATTTTATCATCATGAGACCAAACAGCTGCAGGTTTTCGAACTAGAGGTGCTTGTGCACCAGAGTGGTCTCTCGTGCAATCTGGTCTCTATATTCTCTACCACTGTATTTTCAAATTTGGCTCCTTGAACCACAAATCTGTCTTAACAGCTTAGATATTTTGCCAACTCTTTTCTATAACATACACAGAGTAGGTGTGCAAAATCTTAGCAACCTATTTACCCCAGAGTGGAAGTTAGCACACAAGTGGTTTCAACTAGAGTTATGCATGCTTTTCATTCATTACAATTGGTTAACATTATTTAATTGTTTCTGTCCCTTTAGATGGATGCAGCTCATTTGAAAGTATGATTACCACTGCTCCAAAACAATAAAAGCTTTGCAGGAAATTCATCTATGAAGAGTAGCGGAAACTTTCCTTGCTATATTAATTACCACTATGCAGAATTTCAGGATCCAACAAATATTTTTATTCTGTTTTTAAAAGTGTCATATTATGAAGAATAGGTGTGCTTCACCTTTTTAAGAAGGTTCATCTACATGCATCTTGTATGTATTGCTTCACACTTTACATCATGTTCCAAGGTTTATTTTAAATATGAAATGTCTCTTAACTACAGTAGATAAAAATCAGTAACCCATTTTACAATTATTTTCTTGGCGATTTTTTAACAATACTTTCTATTATTTTAAGAGGTTTATTTCTACCAGACAGCTAGGTAAAGTTCAGTAATTCGTACCTCATAGTTGACATTCCAATTCTGCAGAGTAAATTTAATGCCTATTCTCATATCAGTCACTGATTAGAATCTCTTAGTGGGTAAAAATCAGAGCCGTTTAATTTTCTATGTGCAGCTCTCAGATAGCAACAAGTTCAGGGATTCACCAAACACATCTATTTGCAGAATGATAAATAGTTTTTGCAACAGAATACCCAGTAAAGTGAAAAATTATCAATTTTATCCCATCTTAAATTCAGAGAGAGAAAAAAACTAATAGAAGATGCATGTGTTGTTGTCTTGGTCCTGAGGCAAAGAGAGATTCTTGCCTGCACCGATTTTTAAAATATAATCAGGAGGGCATCACCCAGGTATATGCACCATCCTGATAATAAAATTTGAAATCATATTTCACAAGAAACATTTGCTACTCCAGCGTAAGAATATTGAACTTCATAACTGGAAAGTAGGCTGTAAAGGCAGTTAAAAGTTTTTCAAGTCTTAGCTAATAAGCCACATTTAAGTAAAGGATACACTTATCCTTACTGTGAAAGCTAGAAGATGCTCTAAATCATTAAACCTGTGACCTGTGGGCTTGTTAGCAGGTTCCCTGTAGCAAATGATCTGATGAAAACCAGTTGAAGTATCAGAACTGGCAGCAGAGACCAGGGACTATGAGAGAAGAAATGTGCAGACAACTTTGTTCTATAATTTAAATAATAATGGAAGATTTGGGAGGGGCTTACTTTTCACATTTTTTCCTGTTGTGTCTGCTTATCTTTTTCTTTATATAAGGATTTTCACATTTAAATAAACATTTCTAAATAGGAAAATAATATAAAGAGGAGAATCTCATCATCATAAAGTTGTAGAGTTTGGGGAAAAATAGACCAAAGACACGTTCATTAATGATTTCTTTTTCTGATAAATACAAATTTGTATATATTAGGATTATAGACATGTCATTTGACTTCGAGAATTTTTAACTTTGTACTATGATTAGACATAAATTGGTTCTATTTTGTCAGAATTGGTTATTAACAAATTATAAACTTTTTAACTCTTAAGTTTTATAAATATTCATTGAATTTGTCACTAATAGGCATGTTGACTTGGGTTAGAGTCAGATACTACCCTCAAGGAGCTTTAAGAGGTGTGTGTGAATTCTAGTTGCTTCATACCATGCCAACACTCAGTATGGTCGCTCTTTTTCATTGTAAATACACTGATAGGGTGTAGAGATATCTCACTATGGTTTTTAATTTGGATTGCCTGAGGAATAATGATGATGGTGATTTTTCGTGCACTTATTTGCAATTAACTTTTTTGGTCTGCTCATATTATTTGCCTATCTTTATGGGTTGTTTCTTACTACTGAGCTTTGGGAGTGATTTATGGTGGGGGAGGGGGCTGAAAAAACCCTGGAATTATATTGTGGAGTACAGGCCTCTTGTAGCACAGGCTTCCCCCACTAGGTGAGTGTTCTAGAAATGCATATGTATCAGTGTACCAGCTGGTGTTGTTGTGAGTGGCTGCTTTTGACTGCAGTGAATTTTTTTGAAGACTTTTTCGATGTTTGCCCATTTCATGATGGGTGATTTATGAGTGAACCTGCTCATACTGCACTGACTGTTGAGCAGTTTTTGACCAAAAACTGCAGAACCCCTGTGCCCCATCCTCCCTATTCACCTGATCTTTCCCTGAGTGACTTTTTTTTTGTTTCCTTGGATGAAAAAAGTTCTCTAAGGGAAATGTTTTGCTTTATGGAAGAAATAAAAATGGCAGAAGCACTAAAAGATATCAAAATCGACAAGTTCAAAAACTGTTTTGAACAGTAGAAAAAAATGACTTGATAGGTGTTGTGCATCAAATGGAGAGTACTTTGAAGGTGACTGAAGTTTAAACATGTAAGAATAAATACACAATTAAAAAAATAAATTTCATTTTTTGGTGTCCCCCTTGTATTACTTGTATAAACTCTTTGTCATATATGTGGTTTGCAAATATATTTTCCCAGTCTATAACTTGTGTTTTCACTCTATTAGTGGTGTCTCTTGAAAACAGTCTTTAATTTTTATATTATTCTTCTATTTTTTATGGATTATTTTTTGTGTTTTATCTAAGATATCATTTCCCAACCCAAGCTCACAAAGATTTTCCCCTGTTTTATTCTAGAAATTTTACAATTGTAGGTCTTTTGTGTATGTCTATGATCTGCTTTTAATTAGTTTTTGTGTATGATATGAGGTAGTAAAGTTCAGTTTTGTATATAGATACCCAATTATTCTAGCACTATGTAATGAAAACACTATCTTATTTTCACTGAAGCATCTTTGCAGCTTTTTAAAAAAATCAGTTGACAATATAAGTTTGTGTGTGCCTCCTTTTGAACTTTATTCAGTTCCCTTCACCTATTGGTGTATATTTATGTCAGTACCAATCTATCTTGATATTGTAACTTTATAGTAATTTATGGAGTCAGGTAAAGTAACATCACTTTGTTTTTCCTTCTCGAAGTTGTTTTGGCTATTTTATTTCCTCTGCTGTTGTATGTGAATTTTAGAAAAGCTTGTCTATATCTAAGAGAAAGGCTGCTGTGATTTTATTGGGATGGTGTTGAATCTATAGATCAAATCTGGGAGAATTAACATTTTAATAATATTGAGTTCTCTTATTAATGAACATAGTATATTCTCCATTTATTTAGGTCCTTTTTTTAAATTTTTATTGTTTACATTACTACAGATGTCCTCATCCTCACTCTCTGCTCTCTGCCCTTCCCTGACCTCGCCTCACCCTGTTTCAAAGCTCCCCTCTGGCCACCACCACCCTGCTGTCTGTATCTACAGGTCATGCATACATGTTCTTTGGTTGATCACTTCACTTTCTTTTACCCAATCCCCCATAGATCTATTTTAATTTATTTCAGCAGTATTCTGTCATTTTCAGCATAAAAGGCTTATGTCTTTTTCAGTAAATTTTTACCTGAGTATTTGATATTTTGAAACTACATTAAATGGTATTTAAATTTTTTAAATTTCCAATTTCTCATTGATTTGGTATGTAGAACTTACATTACACAATCTTGATAAACTCTCTTATTAGTTCCAGTAGCTTTTTTGTAAGTCCATTTCAATTTTCTATGGAGATGATCTTATCATCTGAGAAAACAAAGATAGTTTACTTCTTTACTTCCAAATATTTTAAAGTATATTTTATTGATTATGCTCTTACAATTGTCCCAATCTTCCCCCTTTGTCCCGCCTCTGCCCAGTTCCCTCCAGCAATCCTCCTCCCCAAGTTTATGTTCTTGTGTCGTGCATATAATTCTTTGGCTTCTCCATTTCCTATCCTAATCTTAACATCCCTCTGTCTATTTTGCACCTGCCAATTATGCTTTTTAATCCCTGCACCTTTGCCCCATTATTTCTTTGGCTTGCTTTATTACACTGATTAGACCATCATGCACACTGTTTTAATCGAAGTGATAAGAACAGACATTCTTTGTTTCTGATCTCAGGGTAAAAGTATCCAGTCTGTCACCTTTAACTATCATATTAGTTATATATTTTTCATAGATACCCTTTATGACATTGAGCAAGTTCTCCCTCTTTCTATTTTGCTGAAGGTTTTTATTTAGGAATAGATTTGGAGTGTTGTCAAGAGCTCATTTCGCATGTATTGAGAAAATCAGGTGTTTCATTTTTTTAGCCTTTTAATATGGTGGATTACATTGATTGATTTTTAAAATTTATTTATTGATTTTTTTTAGAGAGAGAGAGTGAGAAATATTGATTTGTTGTTCCACTTAATTATGCATTCATTGGTTGATTCTTGTATGTGCCCTGACCGGGAAATGAACCCACAACTTTGGCATATGAAGACGATGCTCTAACCAATTGACCTACCCAGCCAGGGTTTACATTGAATAATTTTTCTAATTTAAAACCAGGGGATAAATCACATTTGGCCATAATATATTAATTGTTTTATGTGATGTTTATTTTCTAAATTATTTTAAGGAATTTTTGCATCTGAGTTTATGAGGATTTTTTTTCTCTTGAAATATTTTTGTGTGTTTGACATCAGAATAATGCTGGTCTCATAGAATAAGTTGGGAAATATTCATTCCTCTTTGATTTTCTGGAAGAGTTTATGTAGAATTGTAGAAACAAATCAAAAATTGATTTTTTTGCTAAAATCATGAATTAAAGAAGGGACATTATGACCAACTTCTCATGAATAAAATGTATTATAAGGAACGCCCAATTGTATGCCAACAAATTAGATAACTTGGATGAAATTCACAATATTATAGAAAGACATAAATTACTGAAACTGACTCAAAAGACATAGAAAATCTGAATAGACCTGTAACACAATTGAATTAGTAATTTTTAAACTTCCCAGAAGAAAAGTCCAGGCCCAGAAAACTTTTATAGTGAATTCAACCAACCATTTAAAAAATTACCACCAACCCTTCACAAACTCTTTCAAAAAATAAAAAAAGAGGAGAAACATTTTCCAATTCATTTCATTAGTTCAGTCTTTTCTTAATACAAAACCAGACTACAATATTGCAGTGTAAGAAAACTACAGACCAACATTTCTTATGAATATAGAAGCAAAAATCTACAACAAATTATTAGCAAACTGAGTTCAGCAATATAAGATTACACACCATGAACAAGTGGAATTTTTTCACAGGAATGCGAGATTGGCATAGCATCTGCTAAACCATCAGTGCAATATGTCATATTGCTAGAAAAAGGACTAAAACCATATGATCATGTTAATGGAGAGAAAATGAAAATATTCAACTTTTGTGTGATAAAAATGCTCAACAAACTGTGAATAGAGGGAATGTCAAACAGATAAAGAGCACATGTGAAAACACACAGCTAATCACATTGTTAGTAGTAGAACAATGAATAGCTTTCCTTAAAGATCAAGGAGTGACATGTATGTATGTTCTCACTACTTCTATTCCACACTCTGTGTCCATTATGTGAATATGCAATATTTTATTTTCCATTCATCAATTGAAAATGTGGGTGTTTCCACTTTTTGGCTACTATGATCATTTTTTCAAGGCTTGGTATGGACCTATTTTCATTTCTTTTGGATTTATAGCTAGCAGAATAGTTTGGTCATATGGTAAATCTTTGTTTAACCTTATAAGAACCAAGAAATTGTTTTCTAAAGTGGCTGTACCTTTTTACATCCTCACCAACACTGTATGAGGGTCTCAGTTTCTCTGTACTCTCTTCACACCCTGGAGAGTGTGAAGTAGAATCTCATCACGGGTCTGATTTGTTTTTCTCCAATGGCTAATGATGAACATCTCTTCATGTGCTCATTGGCCTGTGTTTGTCTTCTTCAGAGAAATGTTTCTTTAGATCCTCTATCTATATTTTAATTAGAGTATTTATGTTTATTATTGAGTTGTAGGAGTTCTTTACATATTATATATTCTCATATATCTTGGATTTGAATTCCTTATCAGATACATGATTTACAAATATTTACTCTTAGTCTGTGAGTTGTAGCATGAAAGTTTTTAGCTTGCATGAAATCCAATTTATCTTTTCTTTTTCTATTATCACTTTTGCTGTCATAACTGAAAAACCATTACTAACTCAAGGTAATGAAGATGTATGCCTGTTTTCTTCTGAACGATAAATGAATTAGTAATAATTTGAGTTAAATTGTTATTTGTTGAGGTAGAGGGATTTCTTTAGAGTAACTAAGTACAAAGTAACTGTAAAATTCATCAGTAATATGACTCTAGGGAGAAAAAATGTGTTAATGAAAGGACTAAGGGAAAAGTCAAATAAAATTAAAACATAAATATAAATATATATTGGAAGAGAATTATAAGTTTGGCCCAATTTAGTATTTAAAATTATAGGTAACAATAATAAGTCTACATAGTAAAAAGGATATAATGCTTTAGTAATTTATAAAAAAAGTAGTTCAATCCAATTTAGACAAAGAAAACAATTGTTAGGTATGTTTTAGTTATCAGCTGGTCATTAACTATATAAAGCTGTGCTTACTATCCAACACACTTAGGGGTAGCATAATATAATTAATAGTTAATTAATAGGTAACAAATAAAACTGACATGAATAATTACTTTTCTCCAGAGATTATTTTACGGAATCAGTTGACCAAGTCGACCAGTTGCTTTGCAATCTGAACTAAAATCAAAACCAATTAATAGGTCTCGGGAATATAGCCATCTGATTAACTAATGTTATTATTCTTTTCATGTCTTGAGAAAAGAAAGAAAAAATTGACTAAGAAATCTGAAAAATTCTAATTATTTTAATTCAAGGTAATTCATTTTTCTAAATATAAGAGGCATGTAGTAAATTCCATATGTAATTTCTTATACTGCAGAAGGAATGTGCCCTGTCTGGTGTGGCTCAGTGGATTGAGCGCGGGCCTGCAAACTGAAGGGTTGCTGGTTCGATTCCCAGTCAGGGCACATGCCTGGGTTGCAGGCCAGATCCCCAGCAGGGGGGTGCATGAGAAGCAACTACAAACTGATGTTTCTCTCCCTCTCTTTCTCCTTCCCTTCCCCTCTCTCTAAAGAAATAAATAAAATCTTTAAAACAAAAAAAGAAGGAATAAGAATCAATTAGATTTGTGAATATTTAGTCACCCTATTTGGGCCTAGTGAAAATTTTCATATATCCACAAAATAATGCCACAATCACATAATCAGGAGATGCCTGAAATGGAAATTTAAAAGGTAGGGGTAGTGGGGGGTGGTGGAATACAGAAGTTATTTTGAATTCTACAGTGGAATAAGTTGCCATGGAACAGTGTAAAATAATCAGAGCACATCCAATGCTGTCAGGTTACTGTTATAAATAAACACACAGATCCACACATACTGAGATTTGATGGCCTTCCTTCAATATCATGGAGTGTTCTGAATTTTAGGCTTAGGTATCTCCTGAATGTCACTTCCCATCTGAGGTTCAGGCAATTTTCCTAGTTCAGGATTTCTACAAAAGTAAGTACTTGCTTTCCTCTCTTCTCTGGCTCCTAAAATATATATACACATATACAAATACATATTGTGAAATTTTTAATAAGTATAGATAATCTCTTAATTTCATGTTATTGTGAGCTCTTTCAGTAGTAACACCAGGATAGAATGGAAAAAATGCAATAAAAGGGAATGAAGTCATAACAAAAAGCTAAAGATCATTTCTTTTTAGAGGAACACTCATTTTCTCACCTACAACAAGGACTGTGGAATGATGTCCAGGCCCAATCTGTCCTCAAGGATGTCACCCCACCTCTTTTTTAGAGAAGTGCAAAAGTTTTCAAAATATTTTGAATCAGTTGCCAGTAGTTGGAAAGCAGAACATTCACATAAAAATACAGGTTACTGGCATTGTTTTTTCAGCTTCCTGCTGAATCCGTCTTGCCCACCTCTCTCATTCACATTCCCTGCCTGAACCCTGGGAACATTTGGGTTCGCCTCCATTTTTTCAGACCCAAATGAACTGTTTTCCCATGTTTTATAGTCAGCAATTCTCTCAGCTTTCAATTAAAATAAATTACAAACCTAGGAGCAGTCTGTGTTTCCGAAATGAAAAGAAATTTTTAATATTCACAGTTAATATGTAATCACTGAGTGAATTATTGCCATGCTTAGAGCTTCTTTAGGACCCTCTCCAGGAAGGAATGTAGAAAGTTATTCTTGTTTTCATATGAATTGCTGAAATACAGCAACCATTTAAAGTACTGGGGAAAATGAGAAAAGCAATATGTATTTTTGTTGTTCTGAACAGCATGACAAAACAAGTGAAAACAGGTATGTAAACAGCGGTAGGAAGTAATCCAGAACAAGATTGCTAAGATCATAAAGGCCAGTGGTATTTTATGATGGTCTGGAGTAACAACTAAAACTCTTCTCTGTAGTCATTGTACCTACAGACTTTAGTATTCATTTTCCCTTATGAATTACATTTTATAAAGGTATGAAAGACTTTCTCCTTTTCCACGAACACTTTGAAACAGTTTGCACATACGCGGCCTGATCGAGAGCAGTAATCCTGGTTGAAATGTAAAAGCAAAACAAAAATCAAATATGCTTTTGAAAGTAATATGGTTCTAAAGAAAATGCAAGCCATAAAGTTGAAAACTCCTCTGTTTATGGAATATATCTTTTGCATCTGAGGAAAACTCTAGATCCCAGGAAAATCTTCGAAAGATATCAAATTTAAAAACCCTAAGCTCTCCTCAGAAGCTTTACAACATCAACCTTTTTCAAAGTTTTGATCTGAAATCAGGTAAGTCTCTGAGGTAGAAATTTCACTGAAACTGAAAAAGGCAAGCAAAATGAAATGCAGGTAGGTGCTAATCTAGCACAAGTGTAATGGAAGCTCGCTGACCGCCGAAACTCCCACAGATGCACGGCTGTGGGCATGACCGCATGCAATGACTTGGCTGTGTGAGGGTGTGGTTGCCTCGAAAGGCACATGGGTAAATCCCAGGCGTGGATCACGAGAAGAGGTTCTCAAAGACTTTGGCATTACAAACATTACCTTTGCTTGTTTCATTTTTTCTTGTCATGTAACTTCTAGACTTCCAAAAATTCCTTCACTAAATCAATAAAACGATAAAATGCTTTCACATGAACTGAAACTTTAAAAGGGCACAAACAATTGCTAGAAAAACCTGCACGTAACCAAGGGCTCAAACAAAAGAAGTAGCCTGAAACTCTCAGCATAATGTCTGTTTGGCTAAAACCCCAAATGACCTGGTTGATACCTACACATATTCACTTCAACAACAATCATAGTGCTTCTAAACTTATCGTCCAATCAGGATGGCCAATATGAAAAGAATAGGCTTGTTGTCGGGCAAGATGATGAAAGGTAACAGAAGAGGACAAACAACCCACTCGATTCAATTTTACTTTCATATAAGAAAAAGACCTTTGAGTTTTTTTGACCAGATAATGTCAGAGCATAGGAAGAAAGCACTAAACTCAGATTAATTTATGCCTGGAAGTTGCATATTATTTCACATCCACTACAATTAATCATGGAGAGAGATGAAAAATGGGATTGGTATTGCAAAACTGAAAATGGACAAATATCCAAATCTTCTAGAAAGCAAGTATGTGGAAACTCCAGTCATGTGAATTTACTATCAATTAGGTAGTAAATAGCTTTCAGAAAAGGTATGTAATTACTAGTAATAAACATATAATCTAAAACATAATAGAAGAATCTCAAATTTGGTAGTTCAAGTTAAAAGAACTACAATTTCTTTTCGAGAGATAATTACTAGGTTTATATTTTAGGAAAAAATGTTGTAAATAATTAATTTCCTTAAATATTTGACAAAAATCTTCCTTGAATTTCCTGAAGAAACTGTTCATAATTCAATATATCATATGATGTAGGTACAATAAAAACAGAACATTATCACAAGAGAAAATAATTGGCATGAAGACTGAAAACAATATTGAGTGACTCTAATGCCTCTAAATTATAGCACAAAGTCTAACAGCAAAGGAAGTGAATTAGAGATTGTAGAGTAATAAAGCGACTACGACATCACAGGTAAAATTGATACTTGATGCCATTCCATAACCAAATAACTGAAGCAGAAGAGGCACTAAATCCCAAAGATTTGGGCCTGATAAGAAGAAAGACAGAGAAGCAGTATATGCTTAGAAAATTTCCTGCCGACAAACTCATGAACTTGGGGTTGAATCCTGTTTGGGCAAATGTTGCGTGAGGATAAGGGAGCAGGAAAACAAAACTAAGTACACAGCTTTGCAAGTGCGCAGACACCAGCCAGAGAGGACAGGGCAGGGGCGCAGGCGCCCGACCTGCTGCTGCGTTGAGGAGCCCGCAACTCTGAGCGGCTGTGAAAGCTTCGTTAACGAAAATAGGACATACCAAAAATTATTTCTCACCTTTCAGAAGGATAGAAATGACAAGGGGAATTGTTGCTTCCTATTTCATTTTTGTGAACATGGAAATATCAGTTAGTTTAATTGAAATAACAGATCCTGAGGGAGAATGTAGTTACTTCAAAATGCATGAGGCCTACTCTGGGTCTAACCCTTCTAGGGAATTAAAAGAAAATGTTGTGGATATAGTATAAACTGTATTTTTGCATTATCTAATTTTCTGTCAATAGTAAATTCTTTTCAGAATTTAATATTTAAGTATTCTGGGCACTTAAAGTAAACAAAGTTTAATGCTTCAACCAAAACACACCATTTTCTTTCTTACAATGTACATCTATGTCAAGATTCATAGCAGGAAACAGAAAACATCTAAAGAATTCTAAAGAAAATAATACTTACTGTTATAGTTTGTTTTGGAAGAAATAATATAAGCACAACTGTACTGGCAACGGTAGCAGTAGCTACTGTATAAATTCCAAAATATTAGCAGCTTAGAAAACAGAGTATAGTTCTCACTCATGTGAAGTTCGGTCATTAGCCGTTGGGGTTGGGGAGGCTGTTCAAGGAGTGCAAAGGGAGTTCTGCTCCATGCATTTACTCAGCATCCGGGGACATAGAGGACCCGTTTATCTGCATTGCTTGGTTTCTGAGATTGGTCTGAGTGTCAAGAAAGAGGGCATGAAGGATTATATGGAAGTTTCCTGTTGGCTAGACCTAGAAGTGACAGATTTTATATATCCTTTATATACTAGAGATATGTATCATTTGTGCCCAGACTTCATTGGCTACAGTTGCATGGCTATATTCCGTTGCCCACACAGATGCAAGGGGAACATGGGCTTATAAACACTGTCTGTATAATTAATTCTAAAACCAAGGTGGAAGCATGAGTCTTTGACAGGAGACCAGGTATGTGTGCCATACTTACATGGAGTTATTTTGATACAGACCATTCAAAATGTTAGTGTAAAGAAAATACTTTTCTTTGCTGACATTTATCACTCTTTATTCTCTCAGAAGTGGAAATCCATTGAGAAATACTACATGTTATTATTTTTAACAAGGAACATTATTTTTAATGCTCTCAGGACCACTGTTATTAAACAATATCAAACATTTAACAAATACATTTAATGGTAGAATTTTAAAACTAGAAGAAACCTTGGAGAATGTCTAGTCCCACACCATTTTCTAACAAACAGAATCACATGTTGTATATGTATATTATGCAGTCAGGCTATAAATTTATTGTTGAATGCAGAAATACAGGGTGAAACAGGAGTAGGTTTATAGTTCATATGGAAAATAATAAAATAATTAATAAATAATGTTACAAGAATAAACTCTGTTTCACATACAAATGCAGATCTACTTTGGCCCCATCCTGCACACGAAACCAGTCTTTTTGTTGTGCCTAAGTGAAACCCACATAAAAAGCTAGGTACTTAATGAGTCACAGTAGCTGTTTTAAGCTTCTACGCTATTAGACATATCCTCTGACATTGTGAAGTGTGCAAAGGGACAATGATAATTTTTCAGCTTGTCCCACATACCTGCACTATTTGATTTATGTGCTGTACCTGCCTCCTATGACGCTGTCTGAACTCATAAATCTGAGTAAAAGAACGGGGACCCATAACTCAAAGAGGATGAGAGAGGCTAAACCCTGAGGCTGAGAATGTACTGTGGAGTTGGAGCTCCGTTCCCTCATGAATACCCATGGGCAGCGTATTTGCTAAAGGTTAGGAATTCATCACAGTGGGTCCCAGTCAGGATACATGGCAGAGTTCCAAGAATAGATTTTTTTGACTTCCAACTTTTTTGTAGTCCACATCACAATTTTTTATTGTTTTGCTTTTTAAAAAACCAAGGTGAACTTGATGCAATATGGTGTTCTAATGTATGCCTCTGCATCATGCATGCCTATTTGTTATGCCTAGTACATCCAGGATTTTGTCCTATATAGGTATTATGAGGAGAGAAAGAAATAATAGGGCACAGAGTATAAGCTTTCAACTTTGTCATCTGGTAAAGAATATGACTGAGCCTATGAAAAATAATTACAGTATATGGACAATATATGAAAAGGGTCTTAGGGATATAAAACATTTGATAGTACAGGAATTCAGAAGAGGAAGAGTTCACTGAGGATGAGATATTGAAGGACCCTGTAATATAAGTAGGACAAGTAACAAGTGTATGCTGCAACCAAGCTGCTTTATATTCATGAAAAACTTTTGGAGTAGCCAAATCTTATCATTTGTGCAACCTTTGTTCTGCCTTCCTTTTTTGTCCTTATTATAATTAGGTCTTTATCTCAGCGTTCATTATACCTTATACTAAAAATGTAAGATTTATATTTTATTTACTCACAGACAGTAGCCTCACCTTTGTCCAGTCGCAAACAGATGGCCTGGCTTTCAGGATGTGAAGATTAGGCAAATCCTCAATTGGTTTACTCACCAAGTAATTTGAACATGGAATATTTATTAAGCTTTTATTCTGTGTCAGGCATCATTCAAGAGATAGGAGCACAGCACAGAGAGACTAGAGATAGAGAAGTGAGGGGGGCTGAGCAGTCTAAGGTGCTGTGTTCAGAAGGATAAAAACCTAGTGTAAACCATCTTGAGACTGACTGTCTGTGGAGTAAACAGATATTTCCAGCAGCAATGATGTGAAATTATAGTGAGTACTATGATGAAGAATGCACAGTGTTCCTTCTAAACAAATAGCCATAGACTGGAGGTCAGGAGAGCCTTTTCGTAGGAAACCACATTAAAGTTAAAACATCAATGATATAGAGGAAGCAGCCAACCAAAGATGACGGTGTGTGTGTGTGTGTGTGTGCGTGTGTGTGTGTGTTCTATGCAGAGAAAACAAGGACAGGCCAGCTCCAGGGAGCTCTGTGCACTAGGCTCCCCCGTCCATAAATAAAGAGAGGATATAATCCGGAAGTTCCCAAAATGCAGTCAGGGAGTCTGGAAGGTCAAAACTATTTTCATGATAATATTAAGATGTTATTTGCTTTTCTCGCTCTTATCACTGTTATTTTCTCATAGGCAGTTTCCAAAAGTTACACAACATGTGACATCACCACAGGCTGAATCTCCAAGCAAACGTGAGGATCCAACTGTCCGCTGTCAGGCTGGACATTAAAGAGATTCCCAGAAATGTGAAACATTGTCCCCTTCTCACTGATGGGTTTTAGAGAATAACATATTTGTGAAAATGTGTTATTTGTATAAACATGTATTTATTTTTATTTCTAAATGAATTAGTAAATATATATTTTTCAATGTCTTTTAACTTATAACATGTAAATGCTGAGAGATATAATTCACATAAACAAAAGCTATTTTGAGTTCTAATTAATTTTTAATATGGTTAAGGAGTTGAAAACAAAAAACCTGAGAAAGAACCATTACTTCCCCAAATGGGGACACTTTGAGAGTGACAGGATATACTATGAATAATTACACCAAATAACAAAGTGACAATACATCCCAGTTTACCGAGAATAATGCAAATGTCTACATGTTTTCCTAGTATATATTATTAATAGTCTTCAATTTCACAGTCAAAATGTCCTGATTTGGAGGATTAGCTATATAGACACTATAACTGTAGGAGTAATTAATGGTAGCCTTGCCATACTCCCATCTAGGCTTGCTACTGAAGAGAACTCAGAACATGAACTTCAATGGGAAAATAAATATGAGGATTCTTGTAGGGGCAAATATGCCTGACTGTCAAGGCATGTCCTTGCTTCTTCCAACCACTGGATTTGTGATGGTCACAGACTATGGCACTGAGAGTTTAGACTTCTGTACTATCAGAAGAGCACTGTTAATCTGTGGTTTAGAAAAACAGATTTTTAAAGTATCCGGCATCAACTCAAAAAGTTATCAGGACATATAAAGAATAAGTAACTTCAGCCTTTGAGAGAATGTTGAGAGGAATAAATAGTTCCTGTGCTGAATTTTATAGAAGGTCATTTCAAACTATGGATGGTTATTATGAAAACTGGAGAAATCTGTATACTCAAATTGAAATAAGGTCACTGTCTAAATAGAATCCTTCAAGCAAAAAATGAAATAAAATAAAGTAACTGCCTAAAGCACCAGAAGAAAAGGTATTGTGCTAAATATTTTCTTCTGTTCTCAAAGGTTTAGATAGCTAATATTTACAGAACAATGATGCACAAATCTGTAATAGCATAGATAACAAATAACATAGATATGTTACAGAATTGCTTGGAGTATGAGTATGATTTAAGAAGCCATGCAAATATTACAACAGAATAGGGGAGAGAGGGAGGGAAGGAGAGAGAGAGGGAGAGGCAGAAAGAGAGAGAGAGAGAGAGAGAGAGAGAGAAACCAAACAATGAATAACCAGGGAGAGGGGGAAAAGAATGAAAGAATAAGGGAAAAAGCAAGAATCTTATGAGAATACACACCTTGTATCTTACGCACATCAAGGACTTCTAGCCAAGGGCCATGATGTTATTCTAGACTATTTTACTGACATAAAATGAAGAAACTAAATTATGTTGAAATCAGAACCAGAAGCCAACCACAAGGGAAGCCATTAACAATTTAACATGAGGGAGTGTGGATTCTACTTGTCAAAGAGAATATTAAAGGATTATTTGATATAAAATGCAACTACCACAGCACTGAAAGTTGGGTACCTCAGCTGGATTTTCCTTGAACTCATTGCCGTACAAAGTTAAACACAGACCTGGGTGTTTCACAAGGACAGCACACTTAATGAAAGAAAAAAAAAATCACAGCAACCAAATAGGAGGAAGCTCTGATTGGATACCAGTCTATCAAATGTGTGGCAAAAGCAAAGACTATGGAGGGCATAAGAGGTGAAAGTGAATCTGAAGAAAACTCAAAGAATTTTTTTTCAAATTGAGGTATAATTGACATACAACATATTTGAAAATAATTCTAATTTAGCACATATTGAGTGAAATTCTAACTGGGCTTCCTATTTGTATGATTTTGCTTGACACGTTTTTACCCTATAGAATCCTAATGTGCTCCATCTTAAAATAAGAATAATAATATCTATCTCATTAAAATAGGATCAGAATTAGTGCACAAAAATATCAGACATTTAGCTTAGTGTCTGTCAAGGGACAGGAACTCATTAAAAGTTACTCATCTTTCCTTATTTTTCATCTACTCTTAATATTGTGGTCTCTCTCTGTCCTCCTCTTCATTCCCTTCCATCTTACTTTTCTTCTTTTCTGTTATTTTAAGAAAACTTTTTATTTTGACATAATTTTAGATTTACAGAAAAGATGCAGAGATAGTATAGGGAGTCCCTGTATACCCTTCACCGAGTTTCTCATCTTTTCTTTTTTAAATGTTTCTTTCCTCTAGTTGTTGTATTACAGTGCACACTCCCAGCTATTTTGAAAAGGAATACATTGTATTCTAGGATAATGTGTCACTTACTTCAATTCCACCTTCTCCATTCCTTCAATACAGAATCGGTGCAAGTCAAAGCAGAACATTATTAAATTATTTTTCTTATTGGCTGCAGAAAATTTTGGAATGATATAGTCTCTAATGTGGGGGAAGCCAGTCAGAGGGAGGCAAAAGAAGAATTTGACAGAACCCCTAAGACCTAAATATATATCTAATGGTTCCGATAATTTGGAACTCATTTCAAAGATGTGATGATTCAGTTATAAGGTTTAAAACACACAGGACAGAAGGTTTAGTTTAAATGCATATCTCTGGGGGCTCTATATAGTTTCCTGGTATACCCCATGGTCCTAGGTAATAAAAAGAGGAAGTAAGTTTTTAAAAAATATCTCATCTCCTATCACATCTCCTTTCTGGATCTCTTTTTCTCTTTGCTTGGAAACATCATCTTCATAATCCCTCTATGGTTCTCATGGAGGTTTTTCACCTAACAGTGCCTTCTCCTGAGAATGTCCAATGCTCTAAAATAACCATAATAGCCTTTCTAATTTTTTCCAATAACAAATACTATTCCTTCGATACTGCGTTTTAGTTATATGCCAGTGGAAGAATTCCAGATAAGAATTCTCACGCACCATTATAGATAACTTAGTGCCTTTTTAAATTCCCCCTGAAGACTAAAACTTTACGCGAGGAAGCCGTAGAGTAAGAAAGGCTGTCCCACCCAAGAATGGAGCTTTAACGTGGAAAGAGGAGGCAGTATGGCAGGGAGAAGGAAAGGAGACCCGAAGGCACGTGCTTTCTTGTTGCCTCTCTAACTGAGGTCTACTGGAGGCTCTATGGAAATGTATACAATGTCTCCTGATACTCTAAAATCTCTTAAATTCACTACATTCCAGAGAGTTGTGTTAACGATATTTATGAATAAAGACAAACACACTATGAGGTGGGGGAGGGTGGCTAGGAGGCGACAAGAAGGAGGCTTGGATGCCAGCCAGAGGGACTCTTGGATCATTTTGGGAAACACCGTCCAGACCATTTCATCGCAACATGAAGACTGAAGCGGGGTAGGTTGGCGTCATTAACTCAGGGCCACTGAGGCTTCAAACTAAAGAATGCAAAAACCTCACCTAAAGCTGTTTTGAGGAAGAATCTTGTTTCATCTGCTGCAAGCTTTTCCTCTGGCTATAGACCTTGGCACAATATTTTTGGAAAAAAGAAATAATAAAGTGCAATGCTAAAGGCTGGAAAGTGAAGAATGATTTGAAGGTGTGAAAGAATTGGGAAGGAAGATAAAAAGTAGTGACAGAAGTTTATTTCATTCCCATCATGAGATCCGGAAATGGTTATATTGCTTTTTGCCGTCAGTTACCAAGGCCACAAACCATTATTTTCAGAGGCTCATTGCCCAGTATGAGCCACAAGATTTGATGGGAAGATAAACGGGTTGTGAGGGGAAAGAAATCCCTGGCTATTCCTCTTATTTTTTTTCTTCATGAGAGAATACCTAGAAGAAGAAAATGATTTTAAAATAATAATGATAGTGATAGTAGTAACAGTAATAATAGTACTATTAATCACCACCTTCAAGTTTTTGTTAGAATACTGGGCTCAAATCATGTTTCCATCCTTTACCTTCCCTTCCTACATCCGCATCAACAGGAAGAACATGTACTAAATAATTCTCCAAAAGTGCTGTGTTTTGCCTACCAGTGAAACTTATATTAAAATTTTAATAAACACACAAGAAGTAATCTTACTGACAGAACAAATTCACCAGATGAGCTAGACAGTTCACAGACAATATAGTTTAAATTGTACAATGAAATTGCAAACAATGAAGGAAAATAAATAAGGAAAAATATATTCTGAGGTATTAAGCAAGGAGACCCACAAATCAAAGTTCACTGGGAAACAAGATGAATGCACTTGTACATGGACAGCATAACTTTCCATTATTTCCTCTGATACCAGTCTAATTGGTTTTACAAATGCACCACAGGATGCAGCTTTTACTGGAGAAGAATTCAGAGTGAGAATTTCTTTTTCTAACCACTAATAAGCAATGCTAGCAAGAATAACCAATGTTTTTAGAAGATTTTATGCATAGTCTATTAGATTAGTTGAGGGTTCTTGCTAATAATCTAACACGGTTGTGCAAACCCAGGTCAGTGTTTGTTCGGTATGAATTGCACTTTTCCAGGAGGTGTGTATCTGCACCCATTAAACCGCACTTACCACAAACGTTTCAGGCTCTGATTTGGCTCTTACATTTGGTCTGCAGGCAACACGCCATTAGGCAGAGTGAGGTAAGAGGAAAAGGCAGACAGAGAAGCCATGAGAACTACTCCGGCCTCCAACTTCCGCTCATGAGGTACAGTTACAGCCAAATTATGCTACCAAGATTGTTCATTTCCTACATGATTTTAGTCTGATGCCACATGGGGAGGAGAGGAGAGTCTGAACGGCTCTCTGTGCAGCCTCCGCACTGACTGCATACTGACTGCGCTAGTCATTACTCATCCCTCATCGCAGCGCGGAGAGATGCTAGGGCGCTCCCTGTGTCCGAGCCGACTGCCTTTGCAAATGCCATATTTGGTTTGCACTTCTTTTAAGTGAGATTAGATTACTTTTAAATATATTATTTTTCATTCATTTCCATCCTTTGTTGATGCTTCCAGTGGAAAGGTTTCTTATCTATTTTGACAAAAAGGTTAAAACAAATTGACTCTGCCTTAAAAAAAAATAGACTCTGAATCTCAAAGGGTTAAACAAGCTTCAGAAATGCTGAGATTTTTCTCTCCCTAGAAACTGCATGCTTGAACAATTCCTAAGCTGTTAGGGTTACCATGGTAATTATTATTCTTAAATGGAGAGGTTTATTTGTGAAGAAAAAGACCCCCGAACTTGTTGCCTCTGTCTCTAAATCAGAACTACCGATAGCCATCTCTAAGGAAAAGGGGAATTTTGGAAGAATTGAATAATGCAGACTGTACTTTATCAGGGTGTGTAAAGGATTGCAAAAGAGAAAGGTAGAGCATGCATATAATAGGGATAATTATTGGAAGAGCTTTACAATTGTTGCCTTTTGAAGTTAGGTTGAGATTATAAACAACCCCAGAATCAACTATATTTTAGAGAAATCAGTTTGTTAGAGCCTCTGAAGAATAGGGCATTTTCTGTATGGCTGATCATAACACTCTTGAGGTCAACTCATTTTAATGTAAAAGTGATTCCCAGAATTTAAGTTACCTATTTTAAAAAACTGTTAATATTTTTTAAATCCTAAGTTCATGGCCTAAGGAGCCTCTTTCTCCTGATCTTGGGAGAGAGACCTGGCTGGACATAGCATAGTGTGCCTAGCATGTCTGCGTAATAGAACTGTGCTGCAACTGTGGGAGTGGCATTGTGAAGTGAGAAGGCCGTATATCCTTCTTCACATGCGCAAGAGCCCTGCTCTATTTAAAAACAATGTTATCTTATAAATTTGGGACAAATCACATAGTCAAAAACCTACTGTGTTTGTGCTCTCCCCGTTGTTGTTAGTTTGATCTTAAGATCAGACATAAGGATCTAAAAGCAAGCTGGAAATTTTCCTAGATATGAGTACCCTTATCCTATGTGCATGCCTTCACTCTACATTTATTGAAGTTACTTTCTGCTTTCACAGTTGGTCACCCTTATAGACTGTTTGGGCCTTAGAGCCTGAGGAAGAGGAGGCAAGGGATGGACCACAAACTTTGGAGTCAAGGTAACTGCATTCAAGCTGTCTCTCACTTGCTGTCTATGTGACTTGGACATGGTTTTTTAAATTTCTCTGGGTCTCAATTTATCATTGAGCATCATAAAACAAGCATGATAATAAGACCAACTTCATAGAGGTTTTGTGAGAAATATGAGTTAATACTTGTAAAGCTAAGACTTGATCAGAATAGCTCTGGCAAAGAGAAAATGTAATGGGAGTATTAGTAGCTTCTCAAGGGATATTGTCTTTGTATGTTTGTATTCTCAAATTAGTTGCTTAATAGAGCTTTTTTTGAAGTAATGAATGAATGGGGTTTTGATTCAATTAAGGAACCCTTTTATAGTTTCTGCCATAATTGGCCATCTAGCTTCTAAGCTCAAACTTCTAGGGGCCAGGACTCATACTAGCAGACCGTTCTATTGCCGGAAAGCTCTGCTCAGGAACGGTATCGGCTTCCTGGCAACTCTCTTTAATGGGCAAAGGAAGCTTGAGCATGCTGCCTTCTGGGGAAAATATGTTTTGTAGGAGTCTGCACTGATTATAAAAAGCCAGTGGTATTGGGGCAGAAGAAGGAGCATTGCTTTCATTCTTCCACATATCAATGAGCAAGTTGCATATGCCTGTCTGAATTCAACAATGAGAAGTGAGTTATGAGATTTTTTTAAAAAAGGGACATACATGCTTATTTCACTTGACAATTTGATCTCTAAACAAATCATTTTACCTACTTTGTGGAGTTATTTTTCACTCTCCCATTTCATAAGAAGTATTCAGAGGAAAGAAAACTTTCTTGACATTTTTAAGCCACTGGGATGCTTTTTAATTTGTTTCTAGAGTATTTAATCTATAAGACATACCAGGCTGAATAATTTATGTAACAAAACAATGACAACAAGGTCAAAGCAGAAGTATGACTTTACAGTGGGGAATATTCATGACATGATGCTATTTAAGATATACTTCTTGAATATTAAAGAGTTTTTTCCTAATGTTATGTTCTAATTAAACAAGCATAAAAGTATAAGAAAGAAAATTGGATCCTTTATGAATTGGAAAATTAAACAAATTTTAGGATAGCAATTATCATATTGCTAATTGAAAAATGTCAACCATCGTTTGTCCCAGTTTAGAGATGGTAGCTGGAAATGTTGTTTTGATCTAGTTGTGATATAAACCTTAGAGTACCAGATAATGTGGTTACATTTCAACTTAAAAGGAGAGAGTCAAAGCAACAGACTTTGCTGCTTAAGGTAATTATAAGAGGGCTCGGAGTCTGAGTTCCTGACAAGATCTAACTCTGCTCTTCCTTTCCTAGGACAGTCAGGTTTATGCTCTGAAAGGGACATGGCTTCTTATGCAGAGTGGACCAAAATTACAACATTTTGTGTGGGTTGTAGAAGAGAATTAGACAAGGAATGAAGAACCCTGAATGTTTGCTGATCACTAACATCACTTAATGTTGTGCCATGGGGCTAACCACATTAATATTGATACTTAACATTTAGTAAGGACTTGCTGCATTAGTTAATTAATTCTTGTACCTCTAGTAAATAAACCAAGGATCTCAGTGGTTTAATGTAATAAAACATGTAATGTAATAAAAGTTTAGTTCTTGCTCGTGTCAAATCAGAAGGGACCCATTCTCTATGCAGTTAGTGCCTCTGCCATCTTCTAAGGTCTCAAAATCCTCCAGTGCGTTCACCCTTTGCTGGCAGAATGATGATGGAAGCAGAAGAAAGAATATGATAGAAGGTAGAGAAGACCTAGCACTGATGTTTGTCACTCTGCCCATATTCATATGGACAGAACTCAGTCACATGACCCTACCTCCCTGCAACCACAGCTGAGAAACATGGTAAAGCACCATGACAAAGAAGAGAGAACAGATAGTGCTGAGCAACTGCACCTAGGCTCTCTGTCACTATCATTAGCTTTCTCAATATCTAACTTAATTCTCATAACTTGTTGAAGATTAAAAACTTGAGCTTAGAATGGCAACAGCTGGATTCATCCTTTTGACTTAGTCTACACTCTAAGCTACTTTGCTTCATTGCCTCCTTAGCCTTTGAAAATCTATGTGTGAGTTTCTTCACCTTTATAAATAAAATAACAGCATGTGCAATCCCTGTTATGCCTGATGAGATACTGGCAAATTGTGAGCATGTCAGAACTTGCCTTCTCTCTGTTGTAGAGATAAGCTGCCTGGATTCCTTTTTATGTCTCTCTCTTCCACTTGCAATGTATGTCATCTCCTCTTACCCTGTTCACCAGTTCTTTCCTCTCTCTTCTGCATCATAAAACTCTTCCTTCTCTACTAGATCATCCTCAGCAATATATAATATACTATCTCTTTTCTGATCTTGAAGATAAAAACATTTCTTGACTCCATTTATCTAACTAGCTATTGCCTCATTTCTCTATTCTTTATAGCAAAATATTTTGAGTGGTATACATTAATACTTGCCATTTCTGATTCTGCTCTTCCGTTTCTTCTTGAATATCCTCCAATTAGGAATCCTAGTTACTGCATCAAAATTGATTTTGGTAAGTTTACCGATGGCTTCTATGTAGTTAAATCCAATAAATTCTTAGTCTTCATTTTATTAGAACTACCAGTATCATTTGGTATCATACTGTTACTGTCAGAATTTAACTAATATTAATTAAAAAAAGGGGGGAACAAAGGGACTTAGACATTGAGCTTAAAAAACAAGAAAGCATAAGCCTGCTTGCTTAGCCAGGAAGCTACAGCAAGGGGATTACAGCATTTTTCTACCCAGGGGATTAATACTCCTCCCTTCCCCCTTCCAGTATTGGATTGTTTGGGGGCCAAAAGGGATGTTCTGGACCATAAAAGCCTGTCAGTCTGACTAGTGTATGGACCCATCGAAGCTCACAAAAGCCTGGTATATTGATTTGTCATTTTGAAAAAGCTTCTGGTCTTTTCCAAGCCCGAGATATGTAATCCCAGGGGAACAAAGAAACTAACTCTCTCTTTCTCTCTCTCTCTCTATCTCTTTCTCACCTGATGATTCACGCTTGCACAGGACACTCACCTGTTCTCTCCATGGCTATGTGGCCCCAGCAGCCTCATGGCCCATGGTCAGGCAGACTTCACACACAGGCTCCAGGAGGAAGCCTGAATACTGCGTGCAGCACAGCAATGGGCTACCGTGGGAAACACATGCTAAACTAGCTACATGTTGTACTGGACTATAATTTAATATGGAGCAGAAACTCTGGGCAGTGGCCTTTATTATGGCCCTACTGAAGATAAGATCAGACTTTTTCCATGGCAAGACAGATGGAGATGGGACATTGGGAAGTCAGGAGGGAAATCCCCTTAATTTTACATCATCAATAAAGTTTACCACAGAACCCTACTCTCCAGTGTGTGTCTCAGGAAATTCTTTTTCTTGTGACACAGCAAGAACTTTACTTCCACTGATAATAAAACTATCTTTCTCCTCCTTGAAAGTCTTTCTTTACTTGGTTGCCAAGACACTAACACTTACCCAGCATTCTTTCCACTTTCCTGGATACCATTTATGTATGTGTTTCCTTGTTCCTCTTCATCTCCCTGGCCTCTAAATAGAGAATTACTTCAGGACTTAATCCTTTGATGCCTTATTTTTTCTCTTTACACTCACTCCTGTGGTAATCTCACTTAGTTTTATGGTTTAGAATACCATCTAGAAGCTGATGATTTCCAGACCCAATTTTCTGATACAGATTTCCCCAGATTTGTGGCACTAGCAGCACAGTTTACAGTAGCCAAGTGCTGGAAGCAACCCAAGTGCCTATCAGTAAATGAGTGGATCAAAAGACTGTGGTACATTTACACAATGGAATACTACACAGCAGAAAGAAAGGAGGAGCTCTTACCTTTCACGACAGCATGGATGGAACTGGAGAGCAATGTTCTAAGTGAAATAAGCCAGGTAGTGAAAGACAAATACCATATGATCTCACCTATAAGAGGAACCTAATCGACAAAACAAACAAGCAAGCAAAATATAATCAGAGACATTGAAATAAAGAACAAACTGACAGTAATCAGAGGGGAGGGGGAAGGGCAATAATGAGGGAAAGAAGGGGAAGGGTTGTCAAAGAACATGTATAAAGGACCCATGGACAAAATCAAAGGGGGGAAGGATTGAGGGTATGAGGTGAGGGTGGGTGGGGCAGGGGAAAGTGGTGGCAGAAAATGGAGACAATTGGACTTGAACAACAATAAAAAAAAATGCAAAAAAGAAAAAAAGAAAGAAAGAAAGAAAAGAAAACATGGTCAGTACCTCAAGCTTAAAATGCCCCAAATTAATATTCTCATTCCTCCATAATAACTACCTTGGTTCAAGCCATCACTCACTCATTTGGGTTATGGCAGCATCTCCCTAAACAATCTCTTCACTTACCTTCCTTACTTAACTCCTAGAGTCTAAAGTGATCTTTTTAAAATGCAAGGTAGATCACGTCATTTCTTTGGAACAAACATTAATGTTCTTCCTTTTTACTCAGAATGAAAGCCAATGTCCTTATAATGGCCCCAAAAGTTTTTCCAGATCTTGATATTCATATTATTTCTATGGCCTTATCTCATTATTTAGCCTCTCCATTCAGCTCACTTTAGTCACTCTGGCCTCCTTACTATTTCTTGACCATTTCAGTCATTTTCCCCATGTCAGGGCCTTTGTCCTTGCTCTTTTTTTCTTGTTGGAACTCCTCCCATGCACACATATTCTCAAGTCTCAGTCCCTTGTCCCCTTGCTTAGTTCTTTGCTCAAATGCACCTTGTCATTGAGGCTAATTTGCAACATCCCCTATGCTGGTTTAAATAAGCTTTTTCTCAGTTCAGCATTTATCTTTTTAAAGTTAAACTGCCTATCAGGACTATTCCAATACATCTCTTTTGGATATTTCAGTTTCTTCAGACAAAATGCTCAGCAAATGCCTCAGATATTGACTCCCTTCTTTTTGCTAGAACAGCATCTGAGTTCATGGAAAAGAGGACCACATGACCTTGTAGAAGTAGCAGACTCCCTGACCTGGTGCTGGTCTTAGAATACTGTATTGGCTGTGTCCATTGAAAGATAGTGACCTTATCTAGTACATGGGGAACTATTGTGAAGAGTAACAGAATATGCCACCCCCAAATATATCTCTTTGGCATAGGGTTTATTTGGGGTGAATTAGTTTGAGAAACAGCAGACACTGGAGAAGCTTTGAGAATAGAGTAAACAGTTACTTTATGGTTAGAGATATTCATATTTATAAAGGAAATCTCCACTTGTAAAAGTGTCTTCCTTTCTAAAACAGGAAATCTTGCTCTCCTTTACCATACTCTCCCTGGTCATTTCCCCATCATTAGATCCTCTTCCTCCTTCTTCCTTCTAGTTTTCTGTTTTTAGCTGAAGATGGTATTTAAACCAGTGGTATAGGCCACCTTGGGGAGTTGCTCATTCCTCCTGGGTATCTCCCATGTATACATGAGGTATATATGTTTAGAAACTTGTTCATTTCTCTTTTGTTGATACAGGGATTTTAGTCAAGAACTTAGAGAGTAGAGGTAAAATTACTTTTCCTCTCCTACCTTATAGTTGCCCTCCACTACTGATATCTGAGAACAATTAACTTTTGTTCTTCTTAGCTTGGCCAGGGACTAATGACATGACCATGCTGATTTGTCCTTTCTTATTCTCTTGTGGCCTCTACAAAACCCTCTGAGTCTTTTCTATGTCATCTGTCTGGCACAAGGTCTAGACCGTTAACTTCAACATCTCTGCTGCAGAATTACCTCATAATTTTTCTTCCACAAATCCAGCCCGTCAGGCCCCAAACAGACCCCTGAACTCTTGACTTAAAGTCTTTTGGGGAGAAAAAGAATAAAATATTTTTTAAAAAGAAAAAAATTGTATAAATCATTTACCTAGATGAGTATTTACTTGGGATTTAACCAAATAAATAAAATATCTTATCTCACCCATTGGAATGTTCAAGGGTCATAACAACACTGTATGGTTTTGAGAATAAAGTCAGTTCATGTTACACCTGTCTGTGCAGAGAATTTTCAGTCCCCCCAATTATAAATAGTTGTTCAACAAGTTGACATAAAAGCAAATACTATATGTATTTTTTCTTATTGATATCTCTGAAACACATTGGGAAATCTACATTATCCATAAATACTTACAAGTTTAAGTCAATTGCAATGAAGTTGATTAATGTTTGATCTCTCTGTTGGCAGACACTGCTCGCCAGGGGCAGGGGCTCCACGAAGAATAAGAGCAATCACGCTGGAACTTCTCAGTCAAGTACTCTTTATTGAGTGTCGTTCTGGCCCCTGACATCCTAAATATATGAAATCATCTCCAGGTTGATGGATGGCAGCACTTTAGGTCTGCTGGAAAAGCAGAAGACAATTCATCCTTCTTGTCACAATAAGGCAAATGGCCCACAGGACAAACTGAAGACCACCACCATGGCTTTAAACAAGAAAGGTGTTGATTAGAGGGAACACAGATGCTGAAAGAGAATACTGAAGATGCTGAGATGGAGGCAAAGAAGCTACCGGTCAGACAGAGAAAACAGAGAAAACAGAGCTGCAGCAGAGAACCCGTGGGACTAGAGATAATAGGGACAGCAGGAGGAGAGAGAGGGAAAATACATAAGGAAGAGAAAAAAACCAGTAAAAGGAAGATACATAAAAGGGAACGAAAAACCAATAGAAGATGCCAGAATTTCTGACAGTGAGGGGTAGGATCTGAAAGAACTTCTGAAGGAAGCGACTGAACTTCCCTATGGGGCACCATCCTTGACAGTGAGATATACCTAGAGGGATATCTATGCAGCCCCAAGTCCAACAGAAATAAAAGACAAGAATAACCAAAATGTATTCACTAGATTGCATGTATACTTAGGAAACTCTGCTATAGCTGTTTCAAAGAGAGGGTAGTTGGAAAGCGGTATGCTTCAAAGGAATGTAATCAAAGGAATTTGTGTATGCTTTTGTTGCTATTGTTATTTTCTTCCATTTTTTTCCTTTCGACATGGCAGTCAGCCTCCATTAGGTAAAGCTGTACTTATGAATCATTTAAAAATATAATTGGCTTCTCTATTTCTCCATTTATTTTCTTCCATCCATCCTTTTCTCTCATTTTTGAACCTCTTGGCATTGAAAACATTTCTGCCTTTGATTATTGATTACTCAGTAGCACTCACAGACCAAGCTGCATGTCTTGACTTGGGGGAAATAGAATAACTTCTTTCAGAGAGCAGAAAATCATTTTACTTCCACTATGTGTTTTTTCCTGCATTTTTATTTCACCTATTTATTCCCACTTATTAAAAATCGTTACATCCATGATAAAACCTAGGCTTGTCACCTAGCTAAAATCCTTGGAATTCAGCATTTACTTTACATTGTGTGAATTCTAATCAGATATGGGGGTCTTGGTTCTGTGCTGTATTGTCTTCTCAAGCAGAGAGCACTACAATTTTTAGTCCAGTGAACAACTTCACAACAGAGCTGATCACCTTGGATTCTCCCTCGGCAGATGCAGGTAACATTTTGAATAAGATATGGCTCTATTTATTTTTCAGCAGCTTGCTTACTTATTTATTTCAGTGGTGGAGCCATATAAGAGCCTGAGTGAGTTCACACCTCAGTGATGAGAATATTAGGTCACCCATTAATGCTGGTGACTAAGCTGTCACTCAGACCCACAGGCAGTTCTGTTCAGATTTATGGCAAGACATGGTGATGGATAAGCATAAACTCTTATTTATAAGAAAGCACATAAATGCTTCCTATGTAAAAAAAAAAAAAATTGCGACTAAGCTAATTTAAGACTAATCAGAAACAGTCATTCTCTCTGGGTGGGAATAATGCCCAAGAAGCGCCCTGTAATAAGTCTCTGAGCCTTTGACATGTAGACAGCACAATAGAGGTGGCCATAAGCGTGCTCCTCACCCATAAATAACCCCCTGACGCGATCCCTAATGCATTGTGAATTCATTGTGGTTTTTAGGCAGCTGGAAGACACTAATCAATGCAAAAGAAACTTTGCAGTGCTTTCCACTTGGAAGTAAGTATCAATCAAGTCACAACTGTGCTTTAGCTCAGATGATTTGAATAAAACTTGCTAAGACAAAGTTTGCCAGAAGAAAAAAAAAAAAGTTGTACTTGTGGAGAGCAGCTTTTCTTAGGGGATTTCAAAGCACACTGAATAAGATCATCTTCTGATGTAATACTTTTCTTTAGTTCAGAGTGCCTTACAACACGGCCAGTTCCCACATCTAGAAGAATTTATACATTTGGGAGATGACTACGTAGGTCTACTTATTCAGACATTTTGCACACCTCTCCCCAAAGCGATTCTTAGAATTCGTGGTGCTGTATTAATCTGTATAAAGTCAAGAAAATAGTTTGAAAATCAAATGATATGTGGGTGGACCATCCTGTATTCCGAAATCACTTATTTGGGGTTTCCCACTTCCTGGGCTTCTTGGTAATTGTGAAATTTGTATATATACAGAATCATGCTGTTTAAAGAATCTATGACTCAGAAGATATTAATTCCTTTTTATCTTTTGCATTTACTAGGAATGCCTTAACAAAATACCACAGACTGGGTGGCTAAAACATCAGAAATGTATTTTCTTACAGTTTTGGAGGCTGCAATTCCAGATCAAGGTGCTGGTGCCCCTGAGGCCCCTGTTTGCAGATGGCTACCTTCTCACTGTGTCCTCGCACAGCTGTTCCTTTGTCTTGTGCATTTCCTGGTGTCCCTCCCTCTTCTTACAGGGACACCAATCCTGTTGGATTATTGTCCCACACCACTGGCCTCATCTGAAATTAATTATCCCTTTAAAGACCTTATCTCCAAGTATGGTTACCTTCTAAAGAACTGGGGTCTGGAACTTCAACAAATAAAGTTGGGAGGAATATCATTCAACCCAACATTCTGCCCCCGGAACCCCCAAAATTCATATTTTTCTTACAGGCAACATACATATGAAAATACATGAACGGATTTTGAATTGGCCAGCATTTAGAAGTCCAAGATGACTTTCTTCATTCCCAATGGGATTGGTAGTTTGAAGGCTTTGGCTATGAAGTAATATGAGGATAGTTGGCCTGGGGAGGAAGAGAAATGCAAAAAAGGTGCAATTCATGTGTCTTTATGATAACATCAGAATTGAAAATCCTTTTACTGATCATTTAGGTCAATCTCTTAATTTTTAAATGGGGAAATAAAAAGCTGTGAAATGGCTGACGGCACACAACTAGTTTTGTAGCTGTGTTTGGTTTAGAATGTGTATTTCCTGATCCCCAAACTAGGATTCTTTCTACACTCATAAACCCTAAAGAGAACTCTATTCTCATCCATAAGGCTGGGTAAATGGCATAGATCTTGAGGAAGACATTGCTAAAAGAACATGGCTTCCTGGTGGTCACAAGATGTACATAATGACTATACAATGTTTAATACTTGTTCCTTCCTCTATTTGCTCTTTTATTTGCTACTTGGTGGTAATAGTGCTTGCAAGTGGAGCATACTGGGATATCTCATAATATATTTTCTGACTTGGTGGCTTGGTAGTGGTAGAGCTAAACACAGTATTACAAATAAAACCTTTCCCCTTTTCTAGCAGCGCCTATGGAATGACATGCTATATTTTCACTATATTGAAAAGTTTTTATGGCATCCTATTTATTTTTATCTTTTGAACCCTAATAAAGGGCTACCCAGTCAGGTGCTTAATATATATGTATGCATATTTACTTAGTATAAATGCATGTATATTGTTTACTTAATATACATGTATGTATGCGTACATATGTGCATATATATAAACATTTATGTATTTGTGTATGCATGTACCTGAGTGATTGGCTTGCTGTGGCTCTAACAACTTACTGCTCAGAATGAAAGCTGGTTTGAAAGTAACAGTCCTGGAGAGAAGCATTAATTGCTCAAGTGCTGATGGCAAAAGCAAGGCAAAGGACTGGTTCACTTGCAGAGGATAAGGAAGTGTGTATAGGCAGCCTTGTGTGTGGGAGGGAACTACACTTGGCTAGGGGTCATCCATAGGCATGTAGTATATGGTCCTCGCTGACTGACACTTGTCTTCACTACCAGTAGCTTCTGAATGTGCATTGAAATTGCGGGCCAACACAGGTTCATCCATGAATCTTTCCCTAAACCCTCAGGGAGAATTAATTACTTCTTCCTCTGAACTCCTAAAGCAATTAGTATCTGACTCTACCACAGCCATTATAATGTATTATACATGTCTGTCTCCCATTAAACTTTGAGTTTCCTAGGTGCATGGAGTATGTCTTAGCTACCTTTATATCCTTAGTGCCTTTCCTGTAAGAGATACATGAATGAAGGATAAATGACAGACTTGACTATGCTACCGCACTACCTCCCAAATATTTGTCTGTCTTTCTTGCTGTCTGTCCATCTATCTACTAGCACTGTTCTAAGTACTTTAGTAATGTTAACTTGTTCCATTCTCCTAATGTTATTTTATGAAGGAGGAACCTGAAGTTTAGAGAGATGGAATAACTTACACACATTAAAGGCAAAACAAAGAATTCACACCCAGGAAGTGCGGCTCCAGAGTTCCACTCTCACTAATCTCATTATTCTCTGGTCTGGGTACACTGGGGAATTGCTCCTTAAAGGTGTGAAGTGATGAGGTGGAGAACAATCGAGTGGAGAACAGGAGAGATAATTTTGCCTAGGAATGGTAGGAATGTCTGTAGCAAGAGGTTTCTGTTGGCAATTTGGGGTCCCAGGGCTCCTTTTTGGAAAACCACAAAGAAGGCATAGGTTGATGCGCACGTGGTGTTTGGGGAGTGGAGGTTGGGAGGTAAAGGTCGGAGGAGCTTTCAGGCTAGTTGCCCTTCCAGCAGTGTCTCGGGCGACAGGGTAGTTTACACTTAGACCTGACCCTCCCTCCGATAGAATGGTTAAGATGTACTTGTAGGTTCATTAACTCTAAGGGATTATAAGTGAAAATTAAATCATTATTATTGTTGTTTATTCATAAGACAAGCCTATATTCCACAAATGTCTCCTGTAAATATTTTCAGAGGTTGCCAGAAGCTTTTCTCTGGGTCAGTACTGTGGTCCCCCACATAAAACAGGGGGTCAAACCTCTGAGTCTGACACAGATCTGTTTTGTACAAACTTCTCATTGATTTTTAAGCTGATATCCCAGTCTAGCCACACAACAAACCCAGTATGGTCTGCATCCCACTGCAAATTTAGAAAAGCAGAAAACAAATTTACAGTTTCTATTTTGAATCCATTGTTAAATCTGCAGGAATGTGTGGCTTAAAAGCCCATTTGGTGCCTCACAGAAGCATGGTGAAGAGTTACGTTTGACATTATTCATGTCCTTCGGGGAAATGCTCTTGTTCTTGTTGAAGTAAAGTTCCTGGAGGGAACACTTTGCATTATGTATTCTTTCCTACTCACTCTGATTACTTTTCTTGAAGTTCCCTTGGGTTCTTCCCAACCAGACACAGTCTCTAAATTCTCAGTGATTCTCTTCACTTCTAATACGTTTGCTGTTCCAGCCTCATTGCCAGAGTCGTTCCCAGATTAAGAGAAAGGAGCAGGTGAGGAGTGATACAAGATGTTCACTGGTTGACTGCAAGGAAACTCAAAATGAAAATGAGTAGGGTCAGGTCAAAACAATTAATTGATTGCCTGAAAGAGCTCTAACCTCCAGAATAGGTAGGTCTTCATACTCATTTTGCTTACAGCCAGGACAACCTCTGAAAGTAAATATTTAGGAAAATGTGCTCCCGTTAACAGATTATTCCTGTGACTCTCAGAGTGTCTAGATCCTAGAGGAAAAAGTATCAGTCTCAGACCTGCAATTTTACTCTTTGTCTCCTCATTTCTTCTCTCTTTTTTTCTCTTTCTATCTCTCTCTGTCTCTGTTTCTCTCTATCTCTGTCTCTCTCTGCATCGCCTTTTCTGCACCGGCAGGCCTTCCCAATACCATTTAATAGAACTCCCTGTGCTGCTGGAAACACTGTATATTTGCACAGTTCGATGCAGTAGCCACCAACCACACAGGGCTATGAGAACTTGAAATATGGCAATTGTGACTAAGAAATGGAACTCAATTTAACTAAATTTAAATTAATTTAAATTTGAATAGCCGCATGTGGCTAATCAGTATCAAATTGGCCAGTGCAGCTTTAGACCAATTATTTCTCTCTGACATTTTTGTATTGTTCATGTGTTGGTGACTGAGAGTTGATATCCACTTCGGCTACTCTCTTCTTTTTTTAGAATCACTCAGAAATAGAGGAAATTGGTCTAGCTTGCAAAGTTTGGTTCCAATCTCTTTGGACCCCTTCCCTTTAACTTAAAGGGCTTTCAGGGCAAGAGAGCACTTAGTATCATTTCCGAAGAAAGACTGCTCCTCTCTGGTTGCCTGGAGACCAGATATTCTCCAGCTAGTGATGCAGAGAACCTTAGTGTGACTGGTGGTTCAGAGAGGGCTCATTTGCAAGGCATGGGAGCAGGTGTGTTTGAAAATTTCATGAGTAAAGGCAGAGGTCCGCAACCTCTCTGGCCATCTGCAGGAATAAACAATGTTGGTGCAAGGGTCTCGAACAAGGGAGGCATGAAGAGATGGGGAAGAAGGAGTAAAAATAGAGATAGTGGGAAAGGAGAAGGAAGATTAAAAGGGAACGGGCAGAGCCATAAAACCTGTGTTGAGTGAGAATGTTATTAATAGTCATATCAGTCACAGTGAGGAAGCCAGGCCCTCTCACCAGAAAACCTACACTTGCTTCAGCCACAGGTGTCTGTGTCTCAGGATTTGGTGTGGGCCCAGGGCAATAGAAAGCGGGGTGGAGCAGTCTATTAATTCTGTGTGTCCTCCTCAGAGTCTCTCCGAATTCAATGCCAAGGGAGTTTAATGACATCCCAGGGAGACTGGCTACTACTATTTCATGTCCTTTTTCTTCTTTTCCCCTTTATTCTGGATTCCTTTCTCTTTTTTGCCTTGAAAATGTGACCTCAGTGCCTAGTGACCCTTTTGGTTTTGGTCAGCATCTGTCCTGATTAGAAAAGGGAGATAATGAAATAACATTTTAAGATCAGGACACTTAATAAAAGAAAAGACATTTCTTGTAAGTCTAAAATTCTGCTAAATCACAGACTTTTTTTCCTGAGCAGTTTGCTTACAATCCTGGAACCATGTTTCTCATAACTGGGAAATCTATTTTACATTGACTTTTTGTATTTGCTACATTTTATATTGACTGCTTTGCTTTATTTTAAATGTATTTGTGTCTAGACTTGTGGGACTTTAGCTACAGCCAATTTCTACATTATTAAGAGGGTTATTTTGAGTGGCCCCTGTGAATAAACCTAATTTTCCCCTCTGATTAGTGCTTAATTTGAAATTGTTTGTGCAATGATGAAATCTTTCTTGAGTTTCACTTCTAGATTCCAGTTTCCATTTCCAGAGGTTGTTTCTGATTACATAAATGCTTCCAGGGTGATTATGTGGGCAAAATTATATATTAGGGAGTCTTGGTACTTTCTGTAAGAAATTGGGTGCTTAGAAAGAAGGGCCGTGACTTAGATTTTGAGATTTTTAGGTACTTTACAATTACACAACTGTATCTTCTATTTATTGCAAAACTACTCCCTGTATCTACAAGTCTCCATAATTTTGTCATCCGGCCTGTGATTGGAGAGTCACCTCTCCTTTGAGACTCCACATCTCATTGTAGGAAGATTTCTCTAGACATACACATAAGGCTTGTCAGTATATAGTTTCCTGTATCTCTATTTTTCCCTTCTATCTTCAATTTTTGTAATAAATGTTTTAAGGAGAAAAAAGGTATCTATGCTATCCCCCAAAATCTAACCTAAAAATCAGACCGTATGACTTCCTTATGGGCCAGTGTTTGAACCTATTAATCTTACTACATACTCTCTCTGTCCCCTGACTATAGAACTCCGGGAATGCCTCGCAGGTTCAGAGCTGGAAAGGAATTTTGCCTTGGCATGATTCATACTTCTTGTCTCATCTGTACCTGATTTAGATCATGTTAAGTGAGATTGTGTACTTAGAGTTGATGCTGGAAGGGATTAAGATTTGGAGGAGTATTAGGATGGGGTGAATATATTGTTCACATGAGAAGGACATGGAGCCCATGGGGCAGAGTGTTATGGGTTGAATTGTGGTCCCTTGAATTACTATATTAAAATCTTAATCTCTAGCACTTGAAAATATATCCTTATTGGAGACTGAGTCTTCATAGAAGTAACCAAGTTAAAATGAGGTCATTAGGGTTGGCTCTAATCCAGTATAACAGTGTCTTAAAAAGGGGGAATTTGGACACAAAGGCACATAGGGAGACAATGTGAACATACAAAGAACACCACGCGAACATGAAGATGGTCATCTACATGCCGAGCAAAGAGTCCTAGAACTGACTCTTCCCTCACATTCCTTGGACGGAACCTACCCTATCAACACCTCGGTTTTGCACTTCTAGCCTCCAGAACTTGGAGGCAACACATTTCGGTTGTTAAAGCCACACAGTCTGTGGTACTTTGTTGCAGCAGCCTATGGCACACTAACAGAGGAAGCCAGGCCTCCCCGGTCAGGTTGGAACTCAGAACAGACAAATGGCATGCAAGGCCCAGGCACCGCTGCAAGCAGTTCCTGCACACGGACAGCTTGCCAGAATATAGGTTCCGGTTCCCTCTTTTTTGTTACCTTCAAATTTTGTAATTTCTCTCATTCTTATAAAATGCAAAGAATTACCAACAGCCAGCCCAAGAGTTGTATCCACAAATTGTCAGATGTTATCATCACATTCAAGAAATCTTCAATGTTATTTTTAGTATTGCTAATAATATCAGCTAATATTTATTGACTGCCTTCCGTGTTCTGGGTAATGTATTAACATACTAACTTTTTAAATCATGAAAGCATTACATGAAGTAGTAGATATTATTGTTTCCCTTATTTTAGAAGGGAGAGGACTGAGACAGGATGGCTTGACAACTTGACAAAGCCCATACAACTAGTTAGTGACAGACCTGAGAAGCATGAACACCTGTATGGTCTTAATCATGCCTTGACTAAGGGAATTTAAATCTAAGACAGAGAAAATAGAATCGAGGTAAGATTTCAACAGGAAGGCTACAGAGAGGCAATCATTTTTTCATATGTGGAAGGCATCCTTTAAGAAATAATTCACATTACTTTAAGCATTTCCAATTTTTCACACTGAAGACTTTTCCAATAGCAAAAGCTAACACGGGTAGTCACTGCCTCAATTCACATTTAGGCCCACAAACAGACCAAAAGGAGTTGCTGCATCAGCTCGAAGTAACATTCTTCTGTAATCAATTAAACTCATTGCACTCGATGATTCAATTTGTGCCAAGAAACAATTTAAAAACCCTGTTCACAACAATTTTTTTGACAGTTTCCAAGACCACTAAAATGACCTCTGGAGGACCTGGAATTTTAAAAGATTTTTTCGGTGTTGCCTGAGGACACTATGGAAGTAAAACAAACAAACGAAACCCACATGACTCTTAATGATATCCATGTAAAATATAAATTCCTCATTCATGGAACCTTAGTCTACACTTTACAGTTGTTATCGTGAGGCATGGCTTTTGTTGCAAATAAATAAAAGATTTTGGAGAGCACTAACTGGACTACCACTGTGGCTCTACCATGCTTGCTGTGAGTATCTTAGCAAATTATCTACATTCTCCGAATACCAGTTACCCAATCTTTTAATGGAGAAGCCAATGCTTATCTCATAGGTGGATGTGAGAATTAAATAGAATGGTGAGCAAAGAGCATCTGGCACATTACTGAGATCACTAATTTGTGCTTCCATTCCACCTTTCCTTCACTCTCATTCTTTCAGGTGCCCAGCATGGTTCTTTGCCCTAATCTCGGCCTGCCAGGTGTTGACATTCAGAGCCATGATAACAGCCTCGCAAATTGACTGAAGCTTGACTCAGAACCACTTTGAAGCAAATTTCCACTTTGTAATTTGTTGGGTATGAGGAGGTAGAGAATGTACACAGCTAATGTGATTTCTCTGGCCTCTGCCTGCACAGGGTTTTTAGGAAATCATAGGGGAGACTATATGTTTATCCATTTTGCCTAGACTCAAGGTAAAGGCTTGTAATCATCCCCATGATGTACATGAATACCATGTGTGTGTTTTAAATTTAGCCTCTGTAGCTATTTTCTTTCTAGCCTTGGTTTTATTTTTGAGTCTCTGATCTGACCTTTCTCCATGGATGGGCCCTGGTCTACACCTCAGTTTTTTGTCAGTGAAAACTTTTCTAGGACTTCAAGGATTGGCAGATGCCTGAGGCAAAAGCTTACTTCAGTGCTTTCACACCTCTGAGGGTTCTCCCCTTCAGCTTTCTGGTATCTAAGGATTTCTCTTAATTTCCTGGCATCAAATCAATGAATTTAGAAACACTTTGTGAAAAAATTTTTTCTTCCACATTTGTAACAACTCTGTACCATCCTCCATATTTCTGGGAATAGAACTGTTGTCTCACAGATTATTTCCACTTTTTCCAAATATGTTTTGAAGGAAATCCCCTGTGTTAGTCAGACTAGATTGTCATAACAAAATAACATAGACTGGGTAGCTTAAACAACAGAAATATATTTTCTCACAGTTTTGGAGGTTGGAGGCCTGAGACCTGAATATCATCAACATAGTTGAGTTTGGGTGAGGTCTCTCCCCTTGACTTGCAGATGGTGACTTCTCCCTGTGTGCTCACATGATCTCTCCTTTGTGGGAGCAATTGGGAGCGTGGAGGGAAAGCAAGGTTTTGCTGTTTCTCCTTTAAGGGCACTACTCCCTTATGAAGGCTCCAATTGCCTCCCAAAAGCTTCACTTCCAAATACTGTCACACTGGATGTTAAGGATTTGACAATGTGAATTTTGGTGGGGATGCAAACATTCAGTCCATAACATCCCCTTTCTGAGTCTGAAATAATGGCTTCATGCCATGGGCTTTGGTATCACACAGACCTATCAGATCTTTCATGTTAGCACCTATAATGTGAGGATAATCTAATGTAAAGTGTTGTAAAAAGATTAAGTACAATTTTAAGTATAAAACAAGGACCACAATGCCTAACACAGTAGGAACTTAACAGATAGTGCATTCCATTTCCCCTTTCTTCTACTCTTTCTGTGCCCAGAGTGGCTACGTGCAGCTGACTGCTATGTGATGATCAGCTCCAATGTCAGCCCAGAGACAGGTGAAGGTGGTGCAGCCATGGGCCCATGTGCATCCTGCTGTCAACAGTTTTCATCATTTGTGTCTTTCGAAAGAGATAGGATGAGGGACGATAGCACAAAATAAAGCAAGTATACATTTTTATTGAGGAAACAAGCAAAAACAAACAAAGACAAAGATGACACCTGGATGCTTTCTTTTTTAAACTGAAAACTGGAGCCAAAAGTTGAAAGCTGTCCAGATGGTGAGCTTGAGAAAACAGAAATTAATCACCTATTTTTACTACAGTTTGAGGATTTAGAGATCTTTGGGGAAGTTGTTCAAAAGCTTTACTCCAATTAACCTTACTCTGCTAAGTGTGCCCATCCACAGATCAGAAGCCAAATAATAGATTTCAAGGGTGAGTGAGACAGCTCAGAGAAGATGACTAACCTCTGCAGTCATTTCCCCAGAAGGGAGGAAACTTCAGAGAGAAAAATGAGCCAGCTTTAACAGACAGGAGGGATCAACATGCATTTGAGACACAATATAATTCTTAACCAGAAAGCGCTGAAATAAGGACAACCTTCTTCCTTCATTTTATTTATTTTTTTATTTAATCTTTATTGTAATTTTTCCATCACCCTTTAGTCCTCATATGCTCCCTTCCCCCCAGCAATCACCACACTGTTGTCCACATCCATGAGTCCTTTTTCCTTTTTGCTCAATCCCTCCACCCCCAAAGGTTACTGTGACCTTTCTGAATTTGATTTGATAGCTAAATGGAATATCATGTGTCAGTGATTAGAGTCTCCATAGAATTCTAACCTAGACCTTTTAGAACCCATTTCTTCTCACTGACACTTTTCCCCCCTCACATAAAATGGGGGGGGGGGAGGAAAATGGTATTTCATTTTATGGGTAGTCATCAAGTAAAAAGTGTGGTGATTCTGGTGGAATCTCTGTGAAGCAACAGATCTTAACAGCCCCCAAATATTCCCAAGAAGTGCTATTTTAAAATGTCTGTGACCTTTCTGACTAAATTGGAAATTAAAAATAAAAGACAAGCACATCTTTTTCTGATTCAAGAGAAGTAGAAAACTCTCATTAACAGACGAAGAAAATGAGAAAAAAGGGAGGCAAGAATAAAATGGGAAAATAACCACAAGACCACACCTGGACTCAAAGTTTTTATTTTGTGAGCTCTGTGTGGGACACCCCAGAGGTTTCTCACTGCCTCATAGGAGTCTTTCTCAAATGCTGATCCTCTTTCTTTCTTCTTTAAATTTTAATACAAAGTGGTATCTTTTGCCAAAATTAACAATCATTGGGAGAGAAATTGAAGGATGTGGCACCCTTCAATCTCCTGTTTTGGTAGTAGCTTTCCAACTGAGAATGCAAATACTAAAGTCTACAGAACAAGTAATCAGTCACAAATGAGATCCCCCTCAGCGGGTGGTCTGTGCCTCATTCCAGGTCTCTGACTTCCATCCTGGAAATCCCCAGTGGGTTTGACCAGCACATACATGTACGCATGTGTGTGTTGTAGAGTTGGCAGAATTAGGCAATCTTTTTGATGTATTTAGCTCCCCTGGTAATAATTTTGGGTATTTATTTGGTACAGGGCAGCTATTCTATACACATACATTGCAAATAAATATTGAAAAAAAGTGAAAGTATTATTGTGAAACTAAGTTATGACAAAAGAATAGCAATATAGCAGATTAGCTTAAGAGACCAAAAGAAATTGCCAGGTGGTCAGTAGGGGGAATATGAAAATAATAAGGGAAGGAAAGCTCAACACGGCAGTTTGGGATGTGGGTACACACCTCATTCCAACTGCAGCTGATTTTCCACAGGAGCAGCTACTTTTGTTTACTTGGTATGTGGATGACAATGCTGACAATGCTAAATGACTTTCATGAAAGTTTTATAGAAAAAACAGTATTACAAAGGTTTCTGAAAATAGAAATTAATCTATTCCTGTGCAAGGTGATCCATACAAAGAGGTGTGTAGCTCATGCCCCTTCTCCTACTCTAAACCTTACTCCTCCTTATTATAATCCTGCTGGAAAGAGTAGCTAGAAAGAAGGAAAACGGAAAGAAAATGACACCATTGAAAGGAACACCAGTAAGGACCTTCCACAAGTGAAACAATTATTCTTGGTCTATTTTTAGAATTCATAAATTTTTTTCACACAAATACATGATGACCTCCAGTTTGTTATTATTTATAAACACCTCTGGAAAAAGTTATTTCAGTCCATATTTCTGGTATTTTTCTGTCCTACCTTAGCTAGAGGTGTAAGAGGTGGCCCCTGTACTTGACTATGGCTCCTAAAAGCATTCTAAGAGAAGAAAAGAATATAACAACTGGTTTATGTGCTGTATAATTAAGTACACTATGGCTTAAAAAAAGAAAACATTTATAACTGCACATAAGAGCATTTTCTTCAAAGCTGAAATATAAAATCGCTGAAAGTTGATGGGACTAGGAAAGGAGAGCACGAAAATAACCATGTGTTTGCTCAGAAAGGAAATGTTTTTCTTTCTGATTTTTAAAACTGTCTGTTGCTTTAAGGAGTATCTTACACATGAAAATAGTCTGCTTTGTGTTCAGAAGTTATTCATGAAACATGGTTTCATGGTTTGGGCGTTATCTGCCAGAGGGATGTACAGACTTTTTACTAAAACTATGTTCCATAAAGAATATTGATAAGGGAAAGGATACAACTGAAAGCCCCTTTAGCAGTTTCATGTACTTTTCTACTTGAGCTTGAAGTTTTTGTGGAAAGTGAGGCAAAGCTGGAAGCCATTTTGGAAGATGTTACTTAAGTTGCAAGAAGGAAAAATGCTTAGCTTAGCAGACTTTTTTTTTATCAGCCCCAAACAAAGAAATCCAGCTGAATACTCATGTTTACTCTGAAGATACAATTATGGTCCCATGGCCAATACATGTGCCTCTAGATATGTCATTTTACAGACCCAAACATAAAACATCGGGGGCAGTGTAAAGCACACTGGATTGGGAGGCATAAAGTGTGCATCCTCTTTGTGACTCTTCCAATAAGAGCTACAAAATTTGGGGGAAAATTACTTCAGTTTCTGAGTCTCATTATACCTTGAAAGTGGGTGGATTACTGTGGAAGATCTCCAGAATCATTTCTTGCTCTGCCACAGTGGTTTTTATGAACCAAGAGAGAAGAGGAAAAGAAAACTAGAAGAACAATTACATTTGTCTCTCAGTCTCCCATGGACTGTGCAATCCTAAGTGGAGAATAGGATACTTAGGGTTTTTTCCTCCTTATTTTTGCTTCCCTTAATATTTTTCATATTTATATAAGGATATTTTTTAAACTTCTAATTTACATCATTTAAGGCCAAATAAGCAGTGCTATCTACTCTATCATACAGGTCAGTTTCCCTCATGGAAGATAACAACTGTATGATTTTTAAAATGTATTCATTCATTCACTTACCCTCTGAAAGAAGTGAGTTAACAAGCCATGCCGATATTCAAGGAGGCAGAGAGAACTGCAAGGGCAAAGGCACAGAGATGGGAGCATGCTTAGTAGTGTATGTTTGAGGAAAAGTAGGAGGCAAGACTGAGAAGGAATGTTTGTGAAGAAAAGGTTGGGGATGGGGATGGCAAGGGCTGATCATTCATGTGTTTGTAGGTTATGACAGGTTTTGGTTTTAACTCCAAGCCATTAGGGGGTCAAACCAGATGTGACTTACATTTTAAAGAAATAACTGGCTGCTGTGTCAAGAGTAGATGCTGGGGAGCAATGACAGAAGTCCAGAAACCTAGGAAGAGACGATTGTTGCAGGACTTACAAAAATGGTGGATGCTTGGCCTGAAACTGTGGTGGTGAAAACAGCAAGAAATGACTAGATTCGGGTTAATCTGTCAAATAAAGAAGTGAATAAACAAATCCTAAGATGCTCTGAACTAGGAAATATCTCACACAGGGCCTAAGCAGAAACCTGGTGAACCCCTGGTGGGATAGTTGAAGGATGCCACAGCCACTGGGGCACACTCAGCTGAGGCTCTTCTTCGATGCACATTTAGGTCTTTCCCTTTTAGTTTTCCTCAGTCCGTTTTTCTGTCCTACAACTAACAACATTCTTACCATGTCAGCTTGGACCCCTAAAATCAAACAGAAGATTGAAAAATAAAAATGTTTAAAATAGTAAAAATGTATTTAGAATAGAATGTAAGAATCATCATCATGATGTAAGAACAGAGTTTCTTGGTAAATGGCTAGAGAAGAGGGAATATTGCATCTTTTTTGAGATTCAGAGTGAATCTTATTCTATCCTTATTTATTCTTATTCTGTTATTCCTTTAGTGGCTCCAAGAAGTACTATCAGTAAAGAAACATGTAATTTGTTAAACCTACTTTTATGCTAAGTTATACAGTCAGGAATCCTACTTCACATAATTCCCTTTATCATTCTAAAGAAATAAACTTATATATAAGAGATACTAAGAAGCTTGGACTTGGGCAATATTATTGTGCATAAAATCTGTATTAAAAATATTTTTAATGTTATTGGGTACCTTAAATGTCAACAAATGGCCCTTAGTGAGAAAATTTGAATGTTGGTGATAGGATAGAGTGAATAAAGCTTACTATATTCATATTGACTCATTTTTTTAACAACCATGAAATTCAAAGTCTACTGTGGTAGAGTAAGTAAACAATGTGGTTTAGTGTGTTTTGTAAAAAATATTGCATTAATTTTCAAGCAATGCATATTTTGAAGTACATTAAAATAAAATTTGTATTATGCAAATATAGATACTCCCTAAAATTAATGTAGCTCAATTACATCATTAGATGTCAGAGTTGCATTTGAAAAGGTAGGTTGGAAATCATTCTTTTGAATGTCACATAAATTTCCTTTGCAGCTAATCTCTGAAAAGAGGAAAAAATTCTCTCTACTCAGGCATAGAATAGAAGCATTAACAAAGGAAAGGTCAATGCATAATGATGTAAGGAGAAAAGGCCTACAGTGCCATATTGATGAAATGAAATGGGGAAAATTATATAGAAATATTAATCAATCAATCTTTAATTTAAGACTTTTAGGTAACTTCCTAAAATCTTCTTAACTATTTAATATCAAAGAAATAATAACCAATAAATTACTTCTGTGGGGAGAAAAAACTCAGTAACTATCTGTTTATACTCAACATTTCTCTTTTCCTTTAACTTCCCTATATTGCAGATAATGTTTGATAAATTCTAGTTATCCTAATGAGTATTAGGTAGCCATCTCATTCTCAATATAATTTACCTCCACTACCTTAGAGAACCAAAAGCTGATTATGCAACCTCCACAAAGGAGAATTGTGTGTTCATTAAAATACATTTTTGGAAAAATAGGAGGAAGTGTTCATGATAAACAGGTAAGTAAAATGGATATAAAACATATGCATAGTATGATCCACACTTTGTAAAAATAAATATATGTGTATACATGCAAAGACTAGAAGAAATTATTTTAAGGTGAAAATTGTGGTTTTCTTTGGATGTTGAAATGCATTTTGGAAAGTGCATTTTTGTCTGCTTTATCAATTTTACAGGTGTGGTGTTATTTAAAATTTGCAATGATGTAGCTGGCATTAACAGTAGGAGTTTTTATCTTCTTGACCTCATTCTTACTAACTCATTTACCAGTTAACTATTTCACTTGGTCTATTAACTTATGTATGTATTATAAAGGCCAGTAGGAGCTGGAAGGAGAGGGAAAATGAAGACGCAGAATAAGTTACATTATTGTACAGGCTCAAACCTCTATAAAGATATTTGGAAGGACAATGTATTTGACTGCCTATGAAACTTATTCTATTTACTTAAAAATTTAGTGGTACACATAGAGCACATTTAGGTAAAGGGAAGAGGTAGAAAGTTACAATGATTCCCTGGTTCACTCACTAATTCATTTACCTATTCAACACTCATAAACAAACACAAATAAATGCCGTGCACATGGGAGCCACTGATGAGTAAGATATGGTACGTGCTTTCAAGGAACTCATAGTCAAATATTGGAAACAGACAAATGAATATAAAGATATAGGTCATTAATGTAAATATATACCAGACAAACTGATACGCAATGCATTGAATCACCCAAGCTGCTTGAGGGTACCCTACGTTTGAGCTGGGTCCTGAAGAGAGAATCATTAGGAGTTCATAATACTGAGGATCAGAGGGAAAGACTTTACTGGTAGAAGTTCAAGTGTGAGAAAAATCTTAAGCATTGTGAAAGAACAGGAAATCGTTCAGTGGTATAAAATTTGGCTAGAAAGCTCAGGGGCAGTTGGGAGAGTCTATGAAGATGGCATTGTAAAAGAAGAGAGAAACCAGATGAAGGTTTTCATGTCATGTTGAGTCATTCGAGTTAACCTGATAGGCAGTGGGGTGTCGTTGAACAATGTAAGTGGCACACGGAGGACGTGCGTCACAGAAGAATCTCCACAGTGGCAATGTGGAGGCCAGACCGAAGAGGACAGAGCTGAGTTGAGAGGAGCAAAATATTATAACATTTCTGTTAAAAAGATATGAAGTTCTGACCTATGGCAGTTAGGGTGGAATGGAAAGGAGAAGATACATCAGAAATATAGAAGGCAGTGACTAAGAACATAAAATGAGATTACATTTAAAAACTGTGTCAACTATCTACCAGATAAATGACAGTGCATGGTGTGCCACCAGACCTCCCCTGCAGGACTCCTGTTTCCTCAACTGACAGAGATGGTATTTGTTGGCAGTTCACAACTGAGTTATTTCCTGGGGACTGACTTCAACAAAAGGGAGCTGTGCTGCCCAAGGTTAGCTCCTCCTCCCCAGGGGCAGCCCACATCCAATAACTACTTTGTATGGGGTGCCAAGGCCCACCCTAATACTATCACATTGGGGGTAGAGTTTTGACATGAGCTGTGGGGTGGATACAAACATTCATCCATAACAGCGTGCTACAGTGGTGAAACTGTTAAAACTTACACCAGTCGCGAACTGGAATGTAATACTGGTGGATGGAATCCTTTGACAGATGCCATATCTCAAGTGTTCAGAGACTCTAGGGCAGAAGTAACTAAGGATGCTGGTAACCAAGGAATGTCACTTAATATTATCAAAGCATGGGAAAAGACAATGAAAGGGTAAAGATGATTAATCACCAATTCAAGGCAAAACGTGAAAGTCAAAGAATCTCTTTGGCAGCATATAAATTTTTATTTCCTGCAGCCTGAGGGGAAAAAAAGCTGAAGATGAGGTTTCCAAAGAATGTTGATTTGCAATCTCATAAAATCTGCTTTACCTAGGCCAAGACCATGGTTAGAAGGAGTGGGATCCTAAAATACAAGATGGGATATCATGATTGATGCACTTAACAACCTTAAAGCCCTAGATACTCTGAACCTCTGAACTTGCAAAAATGACCCACTTCTTCCTTGCTTGGAGATGGTGGAGTGGTATGTGGCTTTCAAGGTAGCACACACTAACTCAGATCCTATCTGTTTTCCTGGCTTCAGAGGAGTAATGAGGGTAAAGTTACAACAGAATCTGGCCGAGGAGGGGCTGGGCCTGCTGAAGGAGGAAGAAACTGCAGAACCTAGCCAACACATACCCGCAGGAGCCAAAGCATATGTATGAGAGTAGTAGTGGTAAATTGGATATCACCCAAGTGTTTATCAGAAAGAAATGGAGAAATAAATTGCAGTATATCTAGTCAATGGACTACTGCACAGCATTAAAAAGGAATAAAGTATGAATATGTGCTATAAAATGGGTGATTCAAAACAATTATGCCAAGTGAAAGAAGTCAGACAAAAAAGGGTACATAATGTATGATTTGTTTATATTTCTAGAAAATGCAAACAAATCTATAGTGACAGAAAGCTGATTGGTGATTGGAGATGGGGGAATGATAAGATGGTAAGGGTGAGAGAGAGAAATCTCCAAGCAGTGTATGAGATTTTTGTGGGTGGTAAACATGTCTGCCATATTGATTGTGCTGATAGTTTTATGAGTGTACACACATGTGAAATTTATTGAATTGTACATTTGAAACATAGTCTGTCATATGTCAATTATACTTCAATAAAACAATTAAAGCAAACATATAAAACAGAACTAACCCCTCTAAATTTTATAGGTTTTAGATCAAGACTATTCCTCTCTGCACCAGTCTCCATGCCCTAGTCATAGACGCTACAGAGATTAAAGAAGAAAAACAAAGATACAGCTCAGATATTGACTCTACCAGGAAGCCTAGTCTCCGCCCAGGAGAGGCTCACTGGCTCCTCCTTGTCATCACTCTCATTAACGGGTATTGGGACTCTGAGCCCCTGCCAGACTCATTTCAAGTCTGTGAACTCCTAAAAGCAAGAACTGCCTTAGACTTATCTAGGTATCTCTTGGACCTCTTGTAGAATCAGGTCTTTGGAATTTCTTTTCAACCACTGTGTCCTAATTGCCACAGAAATATAGCTCTGACTTTCTGGTAGCACAAGTAAAAAAGCCAGCTTGTATCCTTTCTCTGTGCTCTCCTGAGGAGAAAGCAGGGAAGAGAGCAGATAATAATATCAGTACCCCTCTGTAGAGCTTCTGTGACATGGTAGGGGCTGGAGACCTGGGACTCCTCTTGGTGGGAAAGGAAACTCATGGAGCCAATCTCTGCTTTCTCAGAAAAGTAGAGAAGTTAGCTTAGTCTCCACAAGTCAATCGGTTTTGACATATCTTTGGAGCCTTCTGATGTAGTTCTTGTCACCCACATTGTCTTATTTGCTCACCCTACCCCAGCCACAAAACCTTCTATTTTCTCAAACTAGCCAAACATTTCCATCCCTTAGAACCCTTAAACTTTTTTTTTCTACTCTGATGAAAATACACATGCACATTTCCTCTGGAATATTCGGTTAACCTCTGGAATTATAAGTAAGTCAAGGACATAAAGTCAGCAGTGAGAGGGGCCTAGAGTAGGTACAGATGCTATGTGTCTCATCATAGATTTTTTTCTTTTTTGCCTTCTAGATATTCTTACTAGGGACACGCAGATGGTAGTGAAACTTTCTATGCAGTGTACTCTCTGTCAGGCCTGACATGGAAAGTTTAGTTATTTCTAACCACTAGTTTTTATACATAGTCCTATATTATCATTCTACAAGAATTTGAACTAACAATCCTGGATTTATATTGAGGGTGGGAGGTGGAGATGGGTGGGGCAGGGGATGTGGTAGGGTGAGTGGGAACAACTGTACTTGAACAATAATTAAAAATAAGTAAATAAATTAAAAAGAGAATATTTATAAACACAGGGATTTCCTGGTTATTCAATCAAACTCCACATCAGCAAAGCCCTGGGCCTCCTGAGGAACACCTGGCCAGGGTATACAGCATTCTGGAGCCCTTTGCTTCACATGATCAAGAACTCCTTTAGTCAAGACACAATTTTTGAAAAAAGA